>VDFB02009920.1:0-25415 GCA_007258455.2 Sequoia sempervirens
GAGTGAGTTTCTCCATCACTAAAAATATTTAAAAACTAAAAATATTTTGCATAGTGTCTATTCATTATAGTGAACAAAATGTTCTTGTTTATTTATGAATTAGTAAGTAGACTCATTAAATATTTTTCATTTTTTTGTTCCTTAGAATGCATGTGTAGAATCTAGTTTGCTTATGAGTTATGAGATAGATAGTTATTTATGGAATCTTCATTAAGATTCCATATTATGATTCAAATCAATATGTATTTTGTATGGATTCATGACCCTATTGTTCTACTAGAATATGCATCAATCTATTGTAAAATCCACTTCTCATCACCCCAACACCTAAACGATCCACTAAAATTATTTTCTTTCAAAAAAATTTAGGTAGTTTTTCCAACTTTTAAGGTGATAAGGAATGGGCAAGTCAAAACTATCTTCAAGTATTCTAGGGATGAAAAAATACAATAATCATATGTCATTTCCATAAACGAATGTTAAAACATACAAGATGAATCAAACCATGACAATTCTCTTTTACTCAAAGTCTAAATCCACTCATTAAATTGAGATATAATCATCTAAGTACTTATAATTAGCTAAAGAAAGAATGAATTAACATGTAATGATTTATCACTAGTACAATCAAATCCATCAAAAACTAAATTCTAAATAAGGATAATAAATCACATAATATAGTATGAGGAAAAGAATCAGCATGAGCATCTATATAATCAACATGAGATGCTAAAGATATATCCTCATCGAGAAAATATATCACATCTCTAAATTCCCCATGAAATGAATCACTCAAGGAATATAATTTTAGTAGTATTAAAATGGGACTATAATCATGTCATGTAAAGAGAATAACATCAAAAGGATCAACATCATGAGTAACTATATAAATGAAAACCTCATTACATAAATCATCTCCCCTAGATGTGTTCCTAGTAGGTAGGGCTACATCATTATCCATCACCTTGGGGATTAATCTTCATGAATAATATCTGCAAATGAGGCAAAGTCATCTAGGATGTAAGGAAAAATATCAGCAAAGTGTGTGAAAGAGGATAAGGTAGATAAGCATGTAAGTAATCATTAATATGGAAGAAGGATGCAATATAATCAAGAACCAAGGGATGTGATGCAATAAAATGTGAGAATGCCTTAAATAATCCTTGATATATGTATGAAGACAATCACAAAATAGAGAGCCATAAAAATACACGGTGAATGGTACAACAATAAAGCAAAATCAAGAAAGGGTGGGAAGGTACCAATCAAGAGGATATCATGTAATGAAAGTACAAAACCCTGATCCAAAATATAGCAATGGCATCAATAAAGGGTAGACGAAGATCTAATCAAATTTTAAATGAAAGGATTACAACTAAAAATATTAGATATAAAATCCTCATATAGAAGGAAGAAAGCCTAGGGTGTAAGAATGCCATATTTACCAATTTAATGTATGGTAAAATAACATACCTTATACATTTAAATATCTTATGTAAACAATTATATTCAATTGTAATGAATAAACAAAATCAACCTAGGATAAAGAGCTTGGACTATTAATGCTACTAAAATAAATGATGAAAATAAAATGAATAAAATAATTTAATACTTGGTTCTAGGTTTGATAAAGATTTGATAGTGATAGATATTGCCAATTGGTTTGCCAATATGTTAGAAAATTAGTACTTGTAAAATGATTACCTTGAGGCTAAGATATTAGTGTCCAATTTATTTTTTGTTTCACATACTTGCAAGTATAGAATTGTTCTATACGATTATAGAACCAAACCCTACATAGATTTGAACCTTGCCTCGATTCTAAACTACATTGAAACTAATGTTAGACATCTACTTGTCTTGATGTCTAGAAACTACATTTATAAAGGAGTGGTATCTATATATTTTGTTTAAGATTTGATTATTCTTGGATTGTTCTCCTTTGATCAAAACCTTATTACTACAATGATCAAATATAACAAGTAGCCAATATTTCCAAAGTGTTGATGTGATGTTATTTATATATAATTGAAAGATAATGTACAATCTATAACGAATCTCATGTATGAGATCTTATATAAAAAATTATGCTAAATTATCCAATAATGAATTGAGATTGTTCTTTTACACAACACCTTATTGTGCAATTCAAATATTGTCATGCTTTCCTTACTCATAACAATAAATTATAATGTGGAAATATGGGCCCGATTTTAAAATTTGAACTTAAAAGTTGAGGGTCATTTTTGTGCTTGTAGACTTAACTCGGGCCAATTCTACATCCAAATTTAATCCAACATAACAAAAATATAAAATGAGAATCATGACCGTTCCTTAACAATACATGAAAATAATATTAGACTAATATGAAATTATTTACGGAATTCCAGATAAAAACATATTATTTTATACATCAACCAACGTGATTCTCCTCTTAAAACAATGCCATATCATGTCATGAAGATAATTTAGGGTTTTTTTAAACTGATTTGGATCATGCCATAACTTCACTTTTGTTATTGTGTTACAGTAGAATGCCATTGAAAAATGCCCAAATGATTGCCTAATTTTTCCATTAGTTTTTTCAATCCATGATCTTTAGCTATATTATGCTATCTATGGCCTGGCTGTCATGAGCAGCTGCATCTAAACCCAATAAGACCTATTTAATTGTGTTTGTTACTTTTTCTTTTATTTTAATTGGATTAAAATAATATTAAATTACAAATATCAGAATACAACATAGTTAGATAATGCTCAGACAACAAACAATCTGTTGATCTTTAGTTCTTTTAATGGTATGGATTGTTTATTAGCTAAAAATGCAATCAACTAATAACCTGTAATAAATAAAAGGATAAATGATATTTCCAATAACAACAATTAAACTACTATGAGAATTCTTACACTGGATGGAAGATGGGAATATATTAAATAAACATACAACCCCACTCTCTATATATATATTTATATTTATTTGAGAGGATTGTTTGAAACTCTCATTATTTAGTTGTTCTTGGAAGGTGCTACTAACCTATTCTTCTTGTATAGGTTTGTGTTATTTCTAACAAAGTAAAGATGTTAAAATGTATGAAAAACAATTAATTCTTAAAAATATCAATCAAATAGAAGAAGTTAAATTTTAGAAAGAATTTGAATATTGTATGAATCTTTTTATAATTCTTAAAAATATTAATATAAGAAGTTGTTTCAAAAGTTTTGATTTTTTTTAATGTGTGTAAAAGTTGTCTAATGCATATATATTATTTTTGTTGATTGTTATATTGTTTGTTACAAAGTTCTACTATAGTTATAAGAAAGAATTTGTTTAGTGTAAGCCTTTAATTTTGGTTAGTTTATTTCCTCATTTTTTCCTTTTTCACCCATATCAAATTAGGCTTAGGTAGAATTTAGATAAGGAAATGACCTTATAATCCTAGGGTTTGACTCCTAAATTTATCTCATCTACGAGACTTTTCATACTTGGTGGTCTTGCATGACACATTTGTTCTAAACCAACATTTAGACCATTGATATTTTAATACATATAATAGATTTACATTTTCTCTAATAAGTTATTTAGTATTGTAAGTGAAAAACTTATAGAGAAGTAGAAAATTCACTTAGTTTGATTGTATGTGATTATATTTCTAAACAAAAGTTCTCCTCAATTCTTTGGCTAACTATCTATAATTAGCCTCAATTTAAATCCATTATTGTTGTGCATGATTGTGGTCATCTTGTTGATGGTCAAAACAACACAACATTAAACAGAATATTATTATTCTATTTCTCTTGAAAGAGAAAGATAACACATGGATATCTAACTCCAAGGTCCTGGTAATCGGTTCTCGACTATGTTGATTTCACTCAATGGTTGATGTAACTATAATGTTCAAGGGGCCTGCTGGTGTTGAGCTTCTGGATTGTTATAAGATCAAACATATATTTAATCCTACTTTAACCGGTGGTTTTAAAGAAATAGAAAAAGAAAGATCAAAGCTTTTAATACTGAAGAGAATTTTAATTCATCCAACTTAATCAGACTTGTTGCCTTCCAAGGAATTCCTAAACTAAAGCTGTAGAATAAAATTAACTTGTAATTAATACACAATTTCATTCATTCACAGTGCAAACTTCAACAGTAGATTACAAATCACCATTTAAACAAAACAAAAGATAAAATTTCATTCCTTGAAAGCTTTCCAAGTCAAATAATTAACCCAAGATAAATACCTTTCTGGAGCACAATACAAAGTAGATTTAAATCTGGCTGCTTCTACTATTGGTGAAATAGATAAACAACATTTACAAATCTGGCAAGATCACTAGTGTACAGTAAATCCATGTCTTCGAATTATCTCCATCTATACTAAGAAAATATGGAAGATACATCACTTCCTCCTGCTGAACTTAACTAAAAACGTCTAGCTTCCTCTCGAGTTTATTTATCTTCTAACCCTAACTGCTAAAAATGCTAAAAAAAAGATCCTTTACAAAGAGGCGAAAACGCCATATATACCAAATGTACCAAAAAAATGAGTTGGCCCCGTTTTAGGGTTTACAAATAAGTCAATTACAGAAGAGTCGGCCCTAGAAGAATTTGGGACAAAGTCAATGATGCATTAAATGTGCATACCCTATCCATGTCGGTGAAAGATCTCTCTCGAGCATGGCCTTCAGATCTTTTGCAACCATCGCATTAACTTGCAACCCTCGTGTCCTACCTCGAGACTTCTTTGCAGAGCTGCTTTGAATGTTCTGAAGCACTGTCATTAATGTCAATCTACTTTTTCTAGTAGACACCCCAACTGTCGTTGAGACTTGCGGCTTCTTCCTTTCTGCTTTCCTCTCGTTCTAGATCTTTTTGCAAGTTGACCCCCTTGAGAAGCAACATCTGACTTTCCTGTCTAGATCCTTACAGACGAACACCACTGATCATCAAACTGATTCATCATCTTCAATCACAGAGTAGATCCATACCGCTCACAATCTGTTGATCTTCTTCATAGGAACGGTCACAATAGTCAAACTGCCAACGGTTCACCTTCAACCTCCTCTAAAGCATAGAAAATACATCATTCTTTGATCCACCTTTCACATACCCTTAACAAAAAGAAACCCAACTCTGGAGGAGGCAGAACCAAATCCGAACCAGAAACACACTTCCCCTTCAATACCAGCGGGGGTGAAGCCAAGATGAAACCGGAACTAGGACCGGAGTCAGAACGGAACCAAATATGGAAATAACCATCATTTCCAAGTCCATCCCACATTCCAACTCCGCGTTCACAAAAGGTAATGAAACTCGGGAACAAACACCAGCAGGATCAGAGCAAAATCGATCACAGGCGAACCACAACAGGGGCGGGAACGAAACCAAATCTAACACTGAACCTTTTTCAAAGTTTTAGGTTCAGATTCCATCTCGATCCCGTCTCTGAAAACATATAAAGAGACAAAAAAAAGGAAAAAGAAAAAGGGAAAGGAAGAAAAACATCCCGCGACCAAACAATTGGAACAAAAAAAGAAAACAAGTAAGTTTGGCAAAACTGGGACCAGAACGAAACCGAAACTTGGAACTTAGAAAATTTCCAGAGTTCAGTTTCGTCCTGTGTCTCGCATTTTCTAGAACAACAGGAACAAACGCAAAGGGAACTGGCGGAACCAGAACCGGATCAGAACCGAAAACTGGAACTTAAAAAAGTTCCAGAGTTCAGTTTCAGTCTCGGCTTCGTGTCCGCCAGAACAACAAAAGGAAAGGCCCAAGGTAGGAAGGAAAACTCCTAAGGTACATAACACAAAACCATAGGAAAACAACCAACAAACAGGAAAAAAGGACCAACCCAAATGTTAGTCGAAAATAACCAATGAAGAAGAAACAAAAAGAAAAGGCAAAGTTGGAGTCGGGATGGAAACTGAACCAGAAACCTTGAAAGAGTTCAATGTTCAGATTTAGCTTCAGACCTGGCTCCGAAAAAAAAAAAGACAAACTTAGGAGGAAAACAAAAGGACTCCTAAGACCCAACCAAACAACCAAAGGCGATGAAAACAAAAGAAAAGGGGGACCCATTTTGTTCCAAAATAAAATTAAATGGGGTGGTTATGCAAGGCATAACACATCCTTTACTTACAAAATCCTTCAATCTAAGAAATTTATATGGTCCTTAAAATTTGTAGTTTGTAGCTAGTACTATGTTATCATTATCATGATACTTTTTCATTTGTCTCAAAAAATTATTTACTATCAAAAGTTATAAATTTATATAGAAATAAAAAATTTACTTAGCTTGATTGCATGTGATTTTGTTTCAAAATGCATATTCTTCTTTGTTTGATTAACTTTCTTGTCGTTCTTCTCAATATAGATCCATTATTGTTATGCATGACTATGGTCATCATTTTCTTACAAAATTGTTCAATCTAAGCAACTTATATAGTCATTCAAATTTGCAGTTCATAGCTAGCACTATGTTATTATTGCTAACTATGATATGTTGTTTGCCAAAAATTCCTTGCAATTTTACTCATTTAGCCATTTTTTAACTCAAGTCTCGCTTCTCCCTTAGCCTTTGAAGATTGACTCATATATAATTTCTCATAAAGGAAAATAATTGAAGAAGGGATTCCTAAGTATATTATTACCAGTTCCAAGCTTGGTCTACATCTATAGCATACTTAAATTCATATAAAAAATTGACTTGTAAATAGTTTAATTCTTTACCATATATTAGAGAAGCCTTTTTAGAATAGATTATTAATTTTACTTGTAGTTTCTTTTTTAGTGTAGGAATTATTGGAATAAGAAAGATAGCAAAGGTTCTATGGATTTTGTCATTTCTTTCTTGGTTTCTTGGTTTGATTATACTCATTTCTCTATTATATTTTCAGTAAAGGAAATCATGTATTTAAATAAAATTATTTACAAGATTTTCTTAAAATTCTAAAAAGAAGATACTCCTCTTCATAATATCAAAACCATTACATTATTTAGTGAGAGAGTTGTAAGAAGAGATTTATCTTATTTTCATTGTATTATTCTTTAAACATAGCAATGTCTTAGAAGAAAATTAGGAGATAGTCATCCAAGCTAGATTAAACCTCAACCCAGGCAAAATGCACCACCTACCCATTGTTTGTTAGCACACCCTAAAGAAACTCAAAACCAAACTAACCATTCACTTCCTCACCCACAAAGACCTTTATTTTGTGTCATTTGTTACCTTAACTACAACCATAGGCGCCCTAGTCATCAATCAATGTGTGCCTTTTTTACACATATAATTCCTTGCATGAATTTATAAGGATTGTTTAAAAAACTAGATATTAGGAAATACACACCTTTGGAGGTCCTAGTAGTGGGACCTATAGTGATTGGCAATTTGGAGATTCCCTTATAAAAATTCTCAAAGCTTCTTGATCCTAAAATATTGTTGCTATAACAATTAGCAATGATAATTTAAAGTGAATTGATAATTTAAAGTGATCTGAATTAGAATCTCCTTAAATATGCCAAGTAAACCTCTATATCAAGTTGCTCAACATGAAGTTCACATATAATCTTAATGATATGTAGCTCCTTAATATTTAAACATAATAAGACAAATAATTACTATAAAAAATAGCAATACAATACATAGTATTGAATTATGATGTTAGAGGTTAGGAACCAACTATTGACATAATAATGCACATTGATTGTGTTTTTCTTCTATCTCCACCACAAGAAAGGCTCAATTTTAAATCCATTAAATACATTTAAAAGTCTACACTTGCATCAAAAGATACATCTAAGTTGACTATGTACCCACTAAGAAATTTGATTAAAGATTGACAATGTGAAAGAGTAGTAGTCAACTCACCTAGTGAAAGATACATAATGAAGTCAATGGGTGCTAGCTTGATTCCCAAAATAGTTCACATATATACCTCAACATGGTAAAATATTTCCTTTACTACTTCAATAATTTAAACTCCTAAATTAAGATTTTCAATACAAATTATTAACTATCTTTTTATGTACAATGTTTATTCACATGCATCAAACAAATTTATTTCTAGATTTTTGTCCATAATTAAACTTCTCCATATATAATACCAGATATAATTTCATAAATAAAAATAAACACAAACTTAAAAATGTGAAATTTTAAAAACAATTAAATATAAATTTTTGAATATTTTAGAAAAACATTTATAAATAGAAAATGTCTTAAAGAAAAATTTGAAAGTTAGAAAAGCTTATGATTGATTAGAAAAATATAAACTAATTAAAATTGAAATATATCAAATAATACACTCTATGCAGATGATAATAATATGTCAATACACATTTATTTAAAGTCAAATTGGATAGATGGGAAGTGGGGGATGATGATAATCAGGTCACCTTTCTACTTCAATAGTTTATGGCTCCCTTGTGCTTTGATAATATTTGTTGCTAAATTTGGGGCCAAATAATAAATGAGCACGTTGCACATTACCAAACTTTTCAGTAATTTTTTATAACAATAATGTAATAGAAAGTACGTAAATGTTTGGCTTTCTATATAAAACAAAGAATGTGTAGTTATTCTATCAGAAGATAATAAAATTTTGTTTGAGAGAGATAATTCTAATACATGCAAAGAGTAATCTTAACAGCAGACCATGCAAGATGAGTTGTCTACCACCGACGTAATGGCAGTTGGTCGATTTGCAGATGATTGCTCTCAATCATGCAACCCACTGTTTGCTAAAAGGACTGTTACTATGTTTCTAACACAGTAAATTAACTTGCAAAACAGTAGACAATTGGAATTTATCTATTAAAGATAAATGGGTATTCCATTGCCATTTTCATCTCTTCCAAAGAAGCATTTGGTACACATTACAAAAGGTCAGGGGAAGGTCAGCATCAGATAGACTTATGCTTGGCCAGTAAGTCCAACATTGAGAAAGATAGTCTTTTAAACTTTAGCTGTATGTTTGCAGCACTGAAAAGACCATTCAAAGAATGCATGAGCTGGTTTGATTTGCCCATGGCACCAACTTTTCTTTTTAATGTTTTATTCCTCATCACCTATTACAAAAGGGCCCTTTCACTCCTCGTGGATTCCTAAGTCTTTTCATTCTTTCAGTTGCTCTACAGCAGTTGTTGTGACCTGCTTCACTATCTCCATCTGAAGGACTTTTTCTTTACTTTCTCAACGGTATATGAGCTTCCTGAGTACCTACTCGGTCTTAATCTTCTTTGCTCTGCCCTTTTTTCTTCTGTGATTGTCATCAGTTGTTGTCACTAGTGTGCAGTTAGCCTGCCTTAGTGGATAGGATTTGCTTTCATGTTAGGGTATGTTGTGATGGCACATTGGAATTAATGAATAGGATTCATAAAATTTGGTGATGTTATCATTGCAAGACTTTTTATATTTTTAGGAGCATGAAGGCTTTAGAGGAGGAGGGAAAACTGGTGCAGTTAGCATTGATGTCTATGATTTAATACTTATGAACAAAACATTAAGTTGATGAATTTTCTCTACTTAATTCAGTATCTTCTGAATGTGTAAAGGTTTATAGTTTGATGGGGCTGGGACAAAGAATATGTTGGTGTTGAAGTATTAATGTGCTTAGGAGTGGTTGATGTTAAATTGTGCGATGCTTGGAGTGAAAAAGGCAGAAATGTTTGAAAGATTAGGGATCTTATATATAGCCCTCTGAGCTTTCATGTCTCTAAACAAATTGGAAACTATTCTAAAGCCACTGTAGAATATCAAAAATAATTGCTGAGCAAGTAGGATGTTATATTCAATCACTGTCTTAATATCAGAAATGATTATAGATTGTAGGGACAAGTAGTTTAATATATCAGGCTATTGAAAAATCCAGCAAAGGGACCTAAATTGTATTTATGCATTCAATTTATTGTTTCATTGACATTGTTAGAGCACCAATAAAAGCCATCAATGATTCTAGAAGTTAAGAGCAATGTATACCTTTTTATTTCTCTTACATTACTGCTGTGTGGTATGCACTACAGAAGAATATCATTATATATAGAAGCTTTAGAAAAATAAGAGAAAGAAATTCAATCAGTTATTCTGTTGTTGGTTTTACATTCACTCTAGCATTGTGATATTTTTTTTATAGGTTCATTAGATAGAGTGAGGGGGCTCTGCTGAAGATGCTGCTCAAAATGTGGCTACTGCTCTTAGCAGTGGTGGTGCCTGCTACCATGGCTGCCTCACCACATAGACCCATAGATGTGCCATTTCAAAATAACTATGTCCCTACTTGGGCTGCTGATCATATAAAGTACATTGATGGTGGAAAGGAAGTCACACTTTCTCTGGACAGATGGACAGGTAATCCTCTCTGATACTGCCATGCCCATCACCATTTGCAGATTTATGATACAATGGTGTTTGAATTCAGATACCCAATTCTTTTGTAATATGTTTTCTTTTGAGGTGGTGCAGGTACTGGGTTCCAATCCAAGGGCACATACCTATTTGGGCACTTCAGTATGCAGATAAAGATGGTTCCTGGTGACTCTGCAGGCACTGTTACTGCTTTCTATGTAATTACAATCTAACACACAACCTTGTTCTACTGTTCTCAATGCTTTCTTCTGCTCCACAGCATGTATAACATGACAATTTAATTATGTTTTTGTGAGTTTCAGCTGTCATCACAGACCTCAGAGCATGATGAGATAGACTTTGAGTTCTTAGGAAACAGATCTGGGCAGCCATACATTCTCCAAACCAATGTGTTCAGCGGAGGGAAAGGAGACAGAGAACAGCGCATATACCTCTGGTTTGACCCCACCACAGAGTACCATTCTTACTCTGTTCTCTGGAACATGCATCAAATTGTGTAAGTTTATGTTCCTCGATTGAGCAAATTCCACCTTTACCAGTTCAACTCAATTGACCTTGTGTTAAACTGTTCGAATATTGCTCATATTCAATTCTCTAAAACATAAGCATCTGCATTCAGGTTCTTTGTAGATGATGTTCCAATTAGAGTGTTCAAGAACAGCCACGACTTGGGGGTAAGGTATCCATTTAATCAGCCCATGAAGATCTACTCAAGCCTGTGGAATGCAGATGACTGGGCCACAAGAGGGGGGCTTGAGAAGACAGACTGGAGCAAAGCACCATTTGTTGCAGCATACAGGGGATTCCACGTTGATGGGTGTGAGGCATCTGCAGCTAATTCACAGTGCCCCACACTGGGCAGGAGGTGGTGGGATCAGAAGGAATTTGATGATTTGGATGGATTACAGTGGAGAAAACTCAGAGGAGTGAGAGACAAGTATACAATCTACAACTATTGCAGTGACAGAGTAAGATATCCAGTCATGTCTCCTGAGTGTACTAGAGACCGTGACATCTAGTACTGCTTTCATTTGCTCTCCGAAGCTTATATAGCTAAATGGATTATAAGGATTATGATATCATCCAACCTACAATAAACATTTATATTTCTAATGAAGTATGGGGATTGTGGTATTATCCAAGCCACAATAAACATTTATATGTCTAAAGGATAAGGATTATAGGGATTGTGATATTATCCTAGTTACAATAAACATTTATATGTCTAATGGATCATACGGATCAAGATTTTATCTAAGCTACAATAAACATTTATATGTTTATTCTATTTTTATAATATATGCTTCTTTATTTTGATGACCATTGTCACTACTGGTCTATATCAGCAAATCGTTTATTTTTATTAAGTTCATTTTGAAGAATCGAAAGAGCATTTTGTGGATGGGATATGGTTTAAGTTGCACTTGCCACTAACCTTCCTTTGTAAAGGAGATTATTAGTTAATTGAATAAATAGTCAAATCTTTTCATTAAACTCAGTTTTGTTAAATTTCAGTTTGTTGATAAGTAGTTTTTTATGTTACGACTTTGTCTCTTTCTACATTTCATTTTATGTTACTTACCCAAGCTTTGGCTCCAAGTTCAACATTTAAAATGAGATAAATAAATTAATAAAGAAGTATTATGTTGTGGTTGATATTTATTTTTAATTTAAAGTTTAAAAATCAGATTGGCTTGTTTTTTTATTTGTTTCAATAGATTTAGAGTGAGGAATTTCTAATTATGAAGCATCCATATTGGGTGAATATGGACATTTCTTCCATTTTCATAGCAATATTGTTAGATATAGGTGAAGAGAAAGAAATGGTCCATGTTATGGCTAAAGCATTGGAAAAACATGTGATTGTGGCTAGACTAGGTTTGGGTTTTCTTAGAAATGGTGATGCTTCCTCATTCAATGGCTTCTTTTTTTAGTTTAGAAGCCATTTATTACTACTAGAAACCTAACAATATCGTTTTAGAGGTGATTCAAGGTTAAAAAGAGCATGGATTTCCAAAAGAAAATCGTGGGTTTGAGCAAGGAGGTAGGGATAGAGTGGATGCTCTCCTTGCGGAATGATAACTTTGACAAAGAAGATGAATAGTGAACTAGTACTGTTTAAAAATAGTTAGTAGTTGTATTGTTATATAGATTGAATTATGAAGGTCTATGTATGTTTCTAGAGCATTTTGAATCGAAACGGGGTATTTTGTTTATAAACCGTAAAGATGAACTAGTTTGGATTTTTCAAATAATCCGAGCATCAACTCTTAGTTTTATTTATACTTTTAAAAGAAAGGGAGCAATCCCTTAAATCATATTTATCCAGTGAAAAAATAAATATATATTTTTATTTGTGAAATATATTTTTGGGTTTGGATTAAAGTTTATTTTTGTTTGTTTAATTTTATTAGTTTGTGAAACAATCAAAATACTTTGATTAAGTATGTTAGCTAATAGGAGTAATATAAAAAGGGTTAGAGTAGCAGTTTTGTTAGGCATAAGATATATTTTATTTTGACCAAAGTAAATCATATACTTAGATAAGGTGTAATGTGTATCATTACAATAAAGGTGTAACTCAAGTATTATTGATTTATTTGGTGTTGTAAAACATTAGAAATAAAATTTTCACTTGTAAGCCCCTACACTTTATAAGATGAAAAGGGTTTCAATCTTTGAAGCATGTGTAGAAGAAAAAATAGGCTTTATAAATAATAAATTTTTGACCAAGGAACTATAAATAACTTAATTGAAAGATTATAATTTGAAAATAGAACTTTGTAAAATTTAACTACTCATTGAAAAATAACCATGATCAAATTCTTAATAGCATGTTCTATCAAAGATATGCTCTTTAGCAACAATACAATTTTTTACAACAATTTAAGTGCAACTTGAAACTTGAAATAGTAATACAAAAGCAAAATATAAAGGCCAAGTGCTAGAATTATTGATACTGCAATCAAAATAATTGAGTGAATCTAATGTCACAACAAAGGCAAATGATTTTGGAGGAGAGAGTAATTCTAGAGTGATGATAGTTAGGAAATCACTAGGTGATCCCACAATATTGTGTTCTGCTTTTTGGTCAAAGTGGGACATTGAAATCAACATTTTAAACCAATTTTTTACCTTCTATCATCTATAACAACTAAATTGTTAAAAAAATTAAAGATGATGTAAACTAGTGATTTTTGAGATTTCATGTGAAGATTCTAAATATTTTTTTTTTTAAATTAGAAAATTGTTTGTGAATTGTTTTATGTAAAGTTTTAATAACTTATTTTTAATTAAAAATGGATATTTATTCCATAACACATCACATTTTTTTTTAAAAAAGATAAAATTATATATTCTTAAATGTACATATTGGTAACATCAATAACTAGTGCACATATATTTTTATAACTTTTTGTTTTTTTTAGGTCAGATTATTTATAATTTAGATAGATTTTTATTTTATTATGCATAATTCTTTTGTATATATCTAAATCAATTTTTTTTGTTGAAAAAAGGATATCAATATGTAAGGTATAGATAATTTTTGTTTTAAATCTCTATTTTCTATTTTTTCATGTGTGTGGAACAAATACCTTCATGTCTGGTAAAAAAAATGTTCACTAAAAATATAATAATCAAATTAAATATAGTCAAAATTATACTTTATAATGGAAAACTTACTCTAAGGGCTACCATCCTACAAATTATCATATCATGTTAATTCTATTTGTTAGTCCAACCCAAAGTTTGAAACAAAAAACATTGAGAAAAATCTAAGGACCAAGGTGGAAAGGCACATCCAAGGACCTTCATTTGAAGGTAAGGTACCTTTGAACAAAGGTCCTTTTCATGACTTAAAAATATTTATTAAAATATTAAAAATATTGAGGGACTTTCAAATGAAGGTTGAACTTCAATCAAAGGTGATTAGGGAGCCATCTCTAAAAAAAGATACCTTCATTCAAAGAATAAACTTCAAATGTAGGTGTTTGCTAAATATATTCTCCCCAACCATGCAAATTTCTAATATCCCACAAGTGGGACACACTTCTATGGGTCTACCCCACTTGCGATGCTAGATCGATGAAATGGCTTATAGATATAACATCCTTTCAAAATTCAATCTCATGCAAGAGATGTTGTTCTTGGTCATCAATTTTTTTGATAGATATCTCTCAAGACAAAGAATAGTAAGAAAATAATTTCAACTTATTATAGTTGTCATTTTTATGACATACAATTATGAGGAGATATCAATTCCCATTACTGAAGAATGTATTTATATTATTGTCGATGATTATATAAAAAATTCCACAAATGGAGAATTTCATCCTTAAGACCATGAATCCTCTCATATTTTGTTGGTATTGTTCTTAGTTGGTAATACACTAACTTTTTTGCTTCAAACTAGTGTTGTTTTGTCTCACATTTCTACTATTTATTTTCCTTGTGTATTCTTTATCTTTCTTTTTTTTACAACTTTTGGATTCATATATTTTTCATAATAGAAAAATATAATATTAATTTATGCTCTCCAATTTTTTACATGGTAGGTGCACTAACAATCCTGCACAACCAAAAAATTGATTTTCTCCCTCTAATTTATTTTGTGAGTTGTGTGTTTGATCTTTCATCTTGCAAAGCATGATTTTAGAGAACTTTTCACACATTTTGAACATATTAAAAGTTAAATTCTAATACCTATTCGATAGATGGCACCAAAAGTTTGATTTTTATGTGTTTAGTGGCTCATAAATAGAATATTTCTTCACCAAATTGAAGGTCATTTTTGACATCTTGTAACTCCTCCTGAATTTAAAAATTTACATCAATTGAAAAAGAAGAGGAATCTGGATGCCTGGAAATGGAGGTAGTGAAGTGAGACAGTAGAAGGCAATTTTAGCAAAGAATTTTGAATTTCTTGCTAGGAAAATATAAGAGGGGATTAATGGAGAAATGGGATGCACAAAAAAACAAAGAGAATAATTGAATGAAACTAGCTTTTAAAAGAGATTGGAAATACCCAAGCTTGAGGATGGAAAAAGGAAGGTAAAATGAAGAAAATGAGAGGAATAAAAATGAAAAAGAACTAGAGAGCAGAGAGGATGGAGTAACAGAGATTGGAAATGCAATTTTTGATGCTTGTAGTTGTTTATGAATCTTTTGAATCCTATTTTTGGTAGTTAGTTGAACAATCTTACTCGTAGTAGAGTTTAGTTGTGGGTAGAGTGCTTCATGTAACTTGTTTTTTAGACATTGCAAGTTTGAATATGGAAAAAATGGTTTATATTTAAAATATTGTAAAATCATGTGTGATGTTCATTGCTTTGGAATGCACTCTCTATACTTTGAATTAATAATTTTAAAACAAAATTCCTTGGTTGAGTGATTTGGGTATTGTTGCAATTCTTTTGATGTTGCTTGTAGCTAGTTGTTGAATGTGAGAATTTATGAGTTTTATGAGTTTTTGACCATGAAATTTGAGGGGTATTGTTGGGAGAAAAGTGATGATCTACTTACATTCCTATAGATGAATATGGGGGCTTGTATTATCCAATTTTTCAATAGAAAATACATTCATTATTTATGATTCAAAATATTTTTTAAAGGAAGGCCTGTCATGAGTTTTGAGTGCAATTTTAGGGTTGTATGACTTTGCATTGTGGGGCTACATATATCCATCTCTTATTTTTGGAGTCTTGGTCAGGGACACTTGCATCATGAAAGAAATACACTGTATGTATTTTGTTAGTTGTTTGGTCCAATCAGTCATATTTCTATATACAACAATTTTGAATTGTGTTCAATCTCAATAAATTTTGCTTCAACTAAACAAGGTTAGACTATATTTCCATGGTTCATTCATGTAGCCATTGTTCCAAACAGTTAGCAGAGCAGATTTTTTTTAGGACAACCAATTGAAAATAAGTAGGTCTGCTACAAAGGATAAACCATATAACCATAACATAGAGATCACTACAATCAAAGTCATATTTTCTTGTTGCATGGGAATTCATAACTTAGTATATTTATTTTAAGTGTTGCTACATGGGAATTTATGTGCTCCATGATTGAAGAAGCCCTGTGTGACATTTCCAATGGCACAACCAATCTTGTGGCAATAAAACCATTCAAAGTTGTTGGTGTGGCCTTATTTGTGTTGAGAGAAATTTGTGCATTCAAATAGAGTGAACAAAGACATGTATAGATTGAATTAACATGGCTATACTATTTCTCTTTGATAAAAGAGAATGATAATACATCAAACTATTATCTACCCAACTACATCATTTTTAGTAACTTGGCTAAATGATTTCTACCAAGTGAGTCTAATCCATCTTAAATTCAAACCATCATTGTTTGAAAAAGGAATTTAATCATTTATTTTAATAAAACTCATCACCCATATTTAGTCTATATCCTATTGGTGTGTATAAATATTTTATGAAAATGATAAATATTCTAAGGGATAATTGTTGAAGAAAGAGAAAATAATTTGATAGAAAGGAAAAGAAGCATGCAAAGCTACCGAACTCAATCACCATTAGGTATTACAGATCCAAGTTCAAAATCCACTACTACATATCTAGTTTTAGACCCAGCAACTGCACTTAGCTAAAACACAATGGGACAACACATTTTCTATACTCAAGGAGATATACAAGGATATCCTTCTAGCAGAGTAGCATTGACTTGAGGAACATTCAACATTTTGAAAGTGGGGATGATGTTGGCAAGAAAGAGAAACAATAAAAACACCATCGAACAAATCCTACTACATCTTGTTGCAAAGAACTTGAGGACCTTAAGATTGAAAAGATACCATCTAGGCTAGGGATAGAATAGATGGGTCATGTCCCATCCCATGGATATATGCATATAGAAAGAAATGAATAATAATGTGTAGAGAGGTAAGAGGGAGAGAGATGTAGAAATTTGTATATGGAATTGTAAATATCTAAAAGGGTATATGTAAGAAGAGGATAGAGATATATAGAGTATAAGGAAAGATATATGAATTTACTCCTTTGATATGATTAATATATTGATTACCAAAATTCTATCTATATGATGTTATCTAACATTCTACGGATGTATAATGAATTAGTTAATCCTTTGTCCGAATCAATTGGTGCTGCCTTTATATGACTAAGTCTGGGGTATACACTACAATGCTCAGAAAGTACTTGGGGCTCAGAACTCTGGTCTATGTTTCCCTAGTTTTCTTGCTAACAGATATCATCATCTAAGTACGCATAATTAACTAAATAAAGAATGAATTAATAGGTAATGATTTATCACTAGTACAATCAAATCCGTCAAGCAATAAATCCTAAATAAGGACAATAAATCATCACATAATGTAGTATGAGGAAAATAATGAACATGAACATTTGTATAATCAACATGAGATGCTAAAGATATATTATCATGAAGAAAATATAACACAAATCTCTAGACTCCCCATGAAATGAATCACTCAAGGAATATGATTCTATTAGTATAAATGGGACTATAATCATGACACATGTAGAGAGAATAACATCAAAATTCTCAACATCATGAGTAACTATGAAAGGGAAAACCTCATCACATAAATCATCTCCCTTAGATTTGTTCCTGGTAGGTAGGGAGCCTACATCATTATCCATTACCCTAGGGGATTAATCCACATGAATCATAAATACAAATGAGGAAAAGTCATCTAGGATAGAAGGAAAAACATCAACAAAGTGTGTCAAGGAGGATAAGGAAGAAAAGCATGAGAATAATCATTAAAATATGGAAGAAGGATCTCCATGCAATATCATCAAGGACCAAGGGATGTGATGCAATAAAATGTGAAAACAACTTATAATCCTTGATATATGTATGAAGGTAATCACAAAATAGAGAGCCATAAAAATCCATGGTGAATGGTACAACAATGAAGAAAAATCAAGAAAGGGTGGGAGAGTAGCAATCAAGAAGATATCATATAATGAAAGTGCAAAACCCTAATCCAAAATATAGCAATGACATCAATAAAGGGTAGACCAAGTTGTAATCAAATTTTAAATGAAAGGCTTACAACTATAAATATTAGTTATAAAATCCTAATATAGAAGGAATAAACCCTATAGTGTAAGAATGTCATATTTACTAATTTAATTTATGGGAAAAGAACACACCTTATACATTTAAATATCTTAGGTAAACAATAAGATTCAATCACAATGAATAAACATTTAAGCTAGGATAAAGAGCTAGGACTAATAATGCTACTAAAATAAATGATGAAAATAAAATGAATAAAATAATTTAATACTTGGTTCTAGATTCAATAAATATTTGATTTTGATAGATGTTGTCAATTGATTTGTCAATATGTTAGAAAATTGATACTTTTCAAATGATTACCTTGAGGCTAAGAAATTAGTGCCTAAGTTATTCTAATTTCACTTTAACTTATATGCAAGTATAGAATTATTCTATATGATTATAGAACCAAACCCTACATAGATTTGAACCTTGCCCAAGTCTAAACTAAATTGAAACCAATGCTATAAATCTACTTGTCTTGATGTCTAGAACTTATGTTTATAAAGGAGTTGTGTCTATATATTTTGTTTAGGAGTTTATTAGGCTTGGATTGTTCTCCTTTGACCAAAAGCTTATTATTACATCAACTATATAGAACAATGACCAAATATAACAAGTAGTCATAGAATATTTCTAGAGTGTTGATGTCATGATTTATATAAACTGAAAGATAATACAATGTGTAATGGATCTCATGTATGAGATCTTAGACAACATATGATGCTAGATTATCCAATAATGAATTGAGGTTGGTCTTTTATACAACACCTTATTGTGCAATTCAAATGTTGTCATGCTTTACTTGGTTCATAACAATAAATTATAAAGTGGAAATATGGACCCAATTTTAAAATTTGAACTTAAAAGTTAGGAACGTTTTTTTTCTTATAGGCCTAACCTGGATCAATTTTACAGCCATAGATTTGGTCTATCATAACAAATAGATTTAAAATGAGAATCACGACTGATCTTTAACAATACATGAAAATAAAATTAGTCTAAAATCAAATTATTTATCAAATTCCAAATAAAAATATATTTTCTATACATCAACCATTATATTAAACTTAACAAATCAAAATAAACCTAAATTATTTTTAAAATATACAATTTTTTACCAGTATGATACCCAACTTTGTTTAAAAAATAAATAAAGATTCAAAGTAACAACGTTTATAACATGACAGATTCAAAAAGTCACCCATAAGTGAATTTATTCGACTATTGATTGTTGATGAACTTTTGGGCATCAAATCACGTAATTCTTCTCTTAAAACAATGCCATACCATTTCATAAAGATAATTTAGTTTTTTTTTAAACTGTTCTGGATCATGCCATAACTTCACTTCTGTTACTGTGTTGCAGTAGAATGCCATTAAAAAATGCCCAAATAATTGCCTAATTTTTCCATTAGTTTTTTCAATCCATGATCTTCAGCTATCTATGGACTGGCTGTCATGAACAGGTGTATCTAAACTCAATAAGATCTATTTGATTGTGTCTGTTGTTTTTTCTTTTATCTTAATTGGATTAAAACAATATTAAATTACAAATAGCAGATTACAGCATAGTTAGATAATGCTCAGATAACAAACAATCTGATCTTCAGTTCTTTTAATGGTATGGATTTTTTTATGAGCTATAAATGCAATCAACTAATAACCTGTAATAAATGAAAGGATAAATGATGTTTCCAATAACAACAATTAAACTACTATGAGAATTATTGCTCTGGATGGAAGAGGGGAATATATTAAATAATAATCAACATATAACTAATGTATAGAAAATTCTTTCAAAGATTGTTTGAAATTCTCATTTTTGTCAACCTGTTCTTGTTCTTGTATTTCTAACAAAGTAAAGATGTTAAAACTTATTAAAAATAATTAATTCTTAGAAATTTAGCAATATATGAATCTTTTGGTAATTTTTAAAAGTATTAATATAAGAAATTAGTTTAGAAGTTTTAATTTTTTTAATGTGTAAAAGTTGTCTAATGTATATATGTTATATTTTTAATCTTTGTTATTTTTATATTGTTTTTGATAAGATAAGCAACATTTACAGGGTGTTGTACCTTTCACACATGAGTCCAAAGGGCCAAAAAGGAGCTAGTTCAAACAAGAACATGAACTAGGAGAAACACAGAAATAGCTGACAAACAGAGCTGTAGAACAGAAAACAAGGACTAGACAACCCCAGAACCTAAGGGGACCAATCTGACTCCCATCACCATAGGTCGCAAAGAAGCAACGGATTTGGGGAGTCCCTTCTTCTTCCTTAGTACAACAAACTAGGAAGACTCAGAATCTAAGTCCACCGAGCGAGGCGAGAGGAGCGGATCCTCAACAACCATCCGCAAGGAGCCATCACGCAAAGAGGGAGTCGACAGCAAAGAGGAGACGGGAGCACTCGAGGGAACACAAAAATCGATCAAAGAGGGACTGGCAGGGTCTGTCAAGACATCAACAACAGTAGGTACCACGGAAGGGAAAGTCAGAGGAGGAGCCAGGATAGAATCAACCGCCAAGGGAGGAGCCGCCAAAGGAGGGACATCCTCCACAGGTGAAACATCCGAAGAGGGAGAACCCAATATTTTTATATTGTTTGTTAGAAAGCTCTACTATACTTATAAGAAAGAATTTATTAAGTGTAAGCCTTTAATTTTGTTAGTTTATTTCCTCATTCTTTTCCTTTTCACCCATATCAAATTATGCTTAGGTAGAATCTAGTTAATGAGTTGACCTTATAATCCTAGGTTTTGACTCCTAAATTTATATCACATCTATAAGACTTTTGTACTTGGTGGTCTTGCATGACACATTTGTTCTAAGCCAACATTTAGATCATCAATATTAGTGTAATAGATTTACATTTTCTCTAATAAATTATAATTTACTATTGTAAGTAGAAAATTTATAAAGTAGAAAGTTCACTTAGTTTGATTGTATGTGATTTTATTTCAAAACATTTTTTTTCCTTAATTTGGCTAACTATCTATAGTTAGCCTCAATTTAGATCTATTAGTGTTGTGCATGATTGTGGTCATCCTTTGCTTACAAAATCCTCCAATATAAGATATTTATATGGTCCTTAAAATTTGTAGTTTGTAGCTAGTACTATGTTATCATTATCATGATAGTTTTTCATTTGTCCCAAAAAATTATTTACTATTGAAAATGGAAAATTTATATACAAATAGAAAATTCACTTAGTTCAATTGCATGTGATTTCGTTTCAACATGCATATTCTCCTTTGTTTGGTTAACTTTCCTATAGTTACCATAGGCTATATATGGTGTGAGGTTTCGCCTAATACCTGTCTCACGCTTCATCAAACCATTTCACGCCATCATACCTATTCAGGGCTACCAAAAAATGACTTCCAGGTTTGCTACAGTATCGGCTAATAAATGCAGATTGCTGGTAGATTGGATTTCCATCTTATTGCAGATTATGATAAATGTAAAGATATTCTTTTGTCCACATTTGCCACTGCCCTCCTACCGACTCTAGCACACCTCACAGTAAGAGTTTGATGACATTCTGCAACTATAAATTCATTACTCCTCTATAAATCTTTAGCTCTAGGTCGGTGTTGCATAGTATCAAAGAGTTATGTGGCATAGCCCTACAAGTACAAAATGTAGTTGTTAAGGTGGACTGTGTGATATCAAGCGATGAAACTAGTTGCAAAAACAATACCAAGAACAGGGGGATTTGGAGCCACCTGATGAGGTTTATGTGAGGTGGTATTTTTGAGCCATTACAGGCTTTGCAAAGTTTTTTGGGTCCAAAAAAATCATAGTTCCAAAGGTTTCCCATCATTCTCCCAGTGAAGTTTTGAAGAGTTTCAAAGAGGTCCAAAATTGGAGGATTGAACTGCTTGGTGGTGAACTGGGTATTGAGGATGGCATCCTGCTTAAATGGAAGGCAGAGTTTGGGATGACTCTAGAGGGCTATGTTATTCTTGGGGTTTCTTCGATTTTAAATCCTACTAAGGATAAGAGAGATCAAAACTATGATTTGGAGAAAATAGGCCTTCTTCAAGGTAAGGATATTAGGGTTTTTCTATTTATTTTTAGGGGCTTATTTCTAGTTTGTTATGTTTGATTTAATTTTTGGATTATATGTGAGATGTGTTGATGATTTGGACAAGAAATTTCACCAAAAAATTACTTGTAAATTTTTTTTCCCGAGCATGTTTAGGAGTAATTTTCCTACCAAAAAGGCATCTTGTTAGAATTTAGGTGTGGCTGTTTCTAGGATTTTAGCTTACCCATCATGAAATTTTGAGGTAGCGGAAATTCTTAATCCGAATGGTAATTATGTGATTTCATCACCTCCAAATGTTGGACATGATTTGGACAGCTGTAATCAAACACCATCAATTTTCCAGGGAGATTGTATGGCTGCTTGCCTAGAAAGGTGGACGATTTGGAGATAATGTCTACATTAGACAAATTTTGTACTAATAAATTAGACAGTCCACAAATTGATGTTCATATGATTACATTTTGGAATGCAAGCCTCTAAAATCTTAAGGAAAAACTTTCAAACAAACACTCTTCAAGATCACTTTTTTTTCATATTTTTTTCTCATTTATTTCTTCTAATCCTTAACCACACAAATTAGGGAACTTGGATTGGTGAATTAAAAATATCTTAAAAAATAATACAGGAAAATAGGGCAGATTATTTCTTCCACGAGAATATTCACTAGTGTCAACGAGGATTGTACAAACACAATAGATTATTTCTATGAATAGGTTTATAGTTAATACAATGGACAAATTTTTTTAGTTACTTAAATTCCTAGGGAGTTCAATGCAAAAGAGAACTTATATCTTACAATGGATGCAAAGTAATTAAAAAGTGCAAGAATTTTCTTGCAAAAAAATATTCATTGGTTGCATAGAGGCTCTTGCCATGAATAGATTTGTAGATAACATTGGATGCATAAGTAATTAAAAAGTGCAAGGCTTTTCTTGTAGAAAAATATTCATTGGTGTCATAGAGGCTCTTGCCATGAATAGATTTGTAGATAACATGGCAAACAAATTGTATAGTTATTTAAAGCCAGCCCTAGGGAGTTCCATAGAAAAGAGAAATAATATCTTACAATGGATGCATAGGCAACTAAAAAGTACAGGGACTTTGCAAGAAAAAATAATAAATATGACTAATTTCAAACTTCATAATCAAAGTTATCTTAGTGTCTTTACTCAGTTATTGTAATCCTGTGAATAAATGCTTGTTTAAGAATTTATAACCTATAGTGAAACAAGATGGACTAATCCAACAGAAAAAACATATTGGTAATATCCATTCAATGAAAACATAATGTATTGTGAAGAAACAAACAGAACAATATAATAAATTACATACTTGTAGTAGATTGTTTCTCCTATATTCTTTGATCCAAGTCTTCAATGCCAATCCATGCCTAAAAATATTAAGGCAAACGAAACTCTCAATGCAAGCACATTTCTAACACTACATGATTGCTTTATAAGAAGGAGGCAAATGTTACCAAACCACCGCATGATGCCATCACAACATCAATCGTCACAACAATTATAGAGCAGTGGCAGTTCATCAATTCATTCCCACCCTACCATCTTCTATTTAACCGAACAACCATACTCAACCTGCATGGACAATTCATCACTTTTTAAACTGTGTATTTAAGTAGAGGTTGAAAGACAAGTAGCACAATACATATTTGCATTTATTAACCCAAAATGACACATACAGTAGCTTAAATGACCTCCACAAAATGTAAAAGATAATTCATAATTGGATGACACCCATAACAACTCAAAAGATAAGAAACCACCAAAAGAAACCATTCACATAGGGTGGTGAATATAAGTTAAAAAGATAATTTTAGATAGTATAGATGTCAATAGACAGTTTTTGAAATTTGAATTAAATTATTTGAAGAAATTTGTAAAAAGAGTGACAAGTTTTTTTTGGTACAATTGATCATCCTCTTTGCATGATACTTGAACCCCATACCTTGACCTTTGCATTCAATGAAATTATATATGGTGGACTCTTTGGGAATAAAGCATCACAAACACTTTGAAATACTCACTCTCTACCCCTCTACTTTTTAATCCTTGCAAAAGATGAGAAAGGTGGAGGTACATATAATGATCACCACTTTCCCTAATTTCACACTAAGTATTCCCCCAAGAAAGCTTTAACTACTAATCTTCTCTACATAACAAAATCCTAGCCACCAAATGGCTAGGTACACTATGGAACCCTCTTTATAAGTATTCCTCCTATCCTTGATAGATATGTTCATTGGCTAGAATGTTATGAGATGTCCTAAGATGATTGTTGTTACAATTTACTCGTAGCCCAAAGTACTATATTTGACAATGTTGGAACAGATTACCAATGATGAGTATTTTAAGTTTATATACCATTAGCTTGAAACCTATCTTCACAATAACTTAGCAAATATATAATGAGAGTGTTCCACATAGCATTTGAATAATGAAGAATCACTACTACATAGCTAGTATGTCCCATGTTCCCTCTAAATTGTTGCTCATGTTAATCTTAACGAAGGGAGCTTTAGTGGGGTTCCAACACTACTCTTTCTTTCACTTATGCTTTGTTTAGCCTACAACACTATTGATGAAGGTATTGTGTTGATCTCAGGTTCATTATTTTTTCTCCTACTTATAACAAACAACATTGTTTCTATGCCATATAATTTAGGGTGTCTCTTATGGATAGTTTGTGTGTGTGGTCTTACCATAATTAATAAAATGCTAATGTTCTAACTTCTTATCTATTTTGTATATTACCAATTTAGGGGTAGATGGGTTTTTTAATCCTAATGGTTATCATGCTAATTTTGGTGACCAATAACATGATAATCCTTGGTTGGCATGTCTGTTTCTCTGGGCTTTGAATGTAGCTTGTGTTAGAATGGTGAAAATAAGATCTTT
>VDFB02009921.1:0-13885 GCA_007258455.2 Sequoia sempervirens
CCTCTACCCTCTACATGGTCTCCTACATTTTGGTTCATGTAATATATTTGCTTCTAGTACAGTAGTCTTGATGGAGGCCATGTGTTTGTGGTGAAGCGCATCATTCTTCTTGTAGGGATAATCAGTGATGGATTTTCAAATATTTACCAAAATTAGTAAATGTAGAAGATGGAAATTTATGGTGTTTGAGATAGTGTTATGATCTCAATCATGGAAAGTACGTTTTCATCACTATCATTCTATCTATATTCTAATGATACACGTCAGGATAGTAAAGGATGGTTGCTTATAGCCACATAGCCCAACCAACTCATCCATGCATTGATTAGCCGATATATTGCATTTGATCGACAACTTGATATTTTTGTGCTATACCAATGTAGACCATTGCACTCAATCTTTTGCCATTTATAGAGTTGGAAAGTGGGTTCTAGAGTTTAACAAAAATCCATGAACTTTTGATGGGAAACCATGCTACTTTGACAGCATGAGACTTGTTTCAGGCCAAAAGCTCATGAAATATATAGGCCATCAACTAAAAATTTATCTCCTAGGTTTCCTTTTTGAGCTTCTATGGTAATCTCTCCTTGTTTGATTTTTTTATTTTTTATGTGTATTGAATTTTTCACTTGTACACCTATATTAGTACAATCCTCAAATGAAGTGCTCATGATTTTCTCGCCTCTGTACTATGGAATATCAAATTTGAGTACATAAAATTTTTCTATAATGTCATAAATTGTCACCCATAACAATTTCACACTATATTTTTCTCTCCCTTAAATGCATGGGCCTAATTGAACACCTAATTTCCTAAATTATGCATTCCATAGTCCATTTAAATATTTATCAACAAATTTTATGTACAAAACAAATGCATTTATTTAATATTTTGTCCTAGGTGACCTATTCCCCCTATTTTGGCTCTAAATTCAAATATGTTAGTGTCGACATTTTATCATTTGAATTTTAAATGTCCAGAGTAGGTTGTCGGGATTTAGTTTTCAAGAAATTACAATAATTGTATATAAATATTTAGTTATTGCATCATTTGAAGGAAATCTAAAAATTATTGGAAAAATTGGCAATCAAGATCATTATCAAGCAAGTCAAGATTAGTATTTTAGAGATTTATTGCAGAAATTCAGGATCCAAACATCATTTCAAAGTGTATGTGATTTTGTTCATGTTCATGTTATGACATTTTTTTGGAGACTAGCCCTTATAGGTCTCCAAGAAAATCAATCCAACAACAATCAAGGCATGAGGAAACTTGTACGACTTTAGTCCTTCATGGAAGCCATTTTAGCAGTGGTGAATTATAGATCATTGTTGATTTATCATTTATTTTCCTTATCATTGGCATTGTGATTATGGAAGTGAAAAAGCTAACACAAGGTTTGAATAAGGCAAGCCCTTAAATGGATGAACCCTCTCTATCTCTTTCAATGTGCAAGTTTTAGATCTAAAGAAAAAGTGGGGAAGTTTGAAGGTCAATTATTCATTACTGCATTCATCCCCTACACCTTGAGAACAAACAAAAACTTAGTTATAGAATTATTTGACAATGTAACAAGAAGGAAACAAAAGCTCTGATCTAACTCTTGAGGACTAGGAAAACAAATCTAAAACTGGTCAACAAGAACACTATCACCAAAGGAAACTTAATCATCCAAAGTGAGGCTCAAATTCACATCATATGTGCACATTATCTTGTTTTATCTATTTCAACAATCTAAATTTGTTTATGATATTTTATACTTACTATATTTGTATCAAAACTAAAATTTTCATCATTAGCCTAGTCATAGAATTGCATTTCATCCCTAAATTCATTCTAGATTTAGTCAAAGGAAATTTGACTCACCTTTTAGGTTGCAAGTTAGTCTTATACCTTGCCTAAATCCATCAAACCCCTGCTACCTCAAATCCATATATGAAATATTTGGAAAAGGTGTCAAACCCTAGAGTACAATCCTTAAGGTTTCCTTTTTCCTATGTTTCATTTTGGTGAGCCTGACATATTAAAATTATATACCTTTTGAAATTTGAGGTAAATTATCCTAGATCAAGGTTTAGCATTGAATTATTTTGCATTGTTCATTTAGGAATTTATTTTTTAATCATAAACAATATAAAAATTCAAAACTTTGGATGTAATATTGCATTATAGTTTGCAATAAGGTTAGTTTCAGTCATCTTAGGTATGATTTTCATTCGAATTGAATTTAGAAATCCACATTAGCTCATTTAAATTTGAAATAAAATTTGAAATTATTCATTGCATTCATTCAAGCATCTTTGATATAGCTCAAAAAGTGAAAAAATTACATTGTTTTGTTTCAAAATTGCAACAAAATTATCATTTTTAGATTTTGGCATATTAGGGTTAGTGGATTATTTCATCCTGGAACTAAAAATTGCATTTATATTTGACATTCATTGCTTGAAAATATTGTGGATTGTTTCATGTACTTGCATTGTGATTACATAATCATAAAATTGAGAAAATTTTAGAAAAATATTCACTGTCAGACCTATCTACACACAGACCTAAGATCCTTAAGTAGTATAACAAAAAACCAAAACTTTAAATTTTTTGGCAATTTGTGCATGACATAGTCAGCCTAGGTGAGTTAGTCCAACTATTTTTTATCTCATATTTCGCTCAGACCTATGTTTTCTTGTTTACTATCTCCTTTTGTTGTCTAATTTTTCTCGAGTATTTTTCTATGTTTGTTGTGCAATTTAGTGATCATAGTGGGCACACCTATTTTTTTGAAACTTAGATAAGCTTAACAAATTGGTGTCTTGTGGCCAATACTTCATTGAGATGTGGTTGTAGACTTATTGCATCTCATGTGTTGTTGCTATATCCATTGTGGATCCTAAGTCTTGCAACTCTTTCACTTAAGGTATTGCCAATACCATTCCCATCTTGGACTCAATCCTTATTCTAAGCATACTAATGACAACTTCACAAATAATCATCTTTATGAATGTTGAGATATTTATCACCCATGTTCTTGAAGGAAAACTAAATTAATAAGAGAAATACTTAGAGGGATTGCAAGCCTATTTGAGCATTAAATATTTGGTTGGTCTAATAGTTCCTAAGGAAATTGATTAGTGATGCCCAATGATTAAAGGTTTTGCATAGCCTAGCTCACATTTTGGATGTCAATATTCCTATGATGGCTTGTTGTGCTCAAGCTTTTGGGTACACTCAAATACAAGGAAGAAGTCAAATATCCCTTCCTAAAACTATTTCCTCTATCCCTACATACACATTGCCAACTATAGTTTCAATGATACAACAGACGCATGGAATAAATATAACCTTAGGGATTTCAAGTGGACACCCTTATAGTTTCATGACATCACATGTGAGACCTCAATATTCATCCCCTCTTATAAACATGCAACATAGTGGTCCACAAAGTAGTTACACAATGCCACCATATTCACCACATTCTCAAAACATGTCAAGCAATGATTCTATCATAAATCAACTATTGCAAAATGTAGTTCATCATTGTAACAACAAATCTCAACATTAAACCAAAACAAAAATGGAAAACCATCACAATATGTCAAAAGGATCCCATTGTCACTTGAAAAATTTAAAACACCAATGCCACAAAATTTTGAGATGCCTAGATTTGGGGTATGTGTATGATCATGATGGGCCAAAAAGTGGCGATATGTAAACTTGATCTGATGGCCCATGTGGCTGACAATTTTTTTCTTACCCAAAATTGATGAAAGAAAAAGGGTTTTTAAAGGAGATTCTCAACTTTCCACCAATATAAATTATTCTTTACATTGAATTTAATAAATCATTATTATACATTTTCTATTTGAATTACGACTTAAGTCTTGATTGATATGCTGATTGAAAAACATCTATAGCTTTCAAATGGTATCAATTTTTTTGAATCTAAAACATGCTTCACATTGTATGCTTCGCATACTATAGGATTAAAAAAAAATTGAATTTCATGAAGTTTTTACCAAGTTAAGGTGGTTGGACATACAAATTTTTATATTTTTTAAAAGTTGTAATAAAAAATTCATAATTAATTATTTACTTGGAAAAAAATTACAAGAAAAATGCATCACATTAGGACATGAGTCCTCTACTTATATCTAAAATATTATAAAAAAATATTGTCATTTTATTGTGGTTAGGGTGGTCAGACAGACACCTACTTCTTATTGTTTCCCTGAAATTTAAGTACTATTGCATTGAAATTTAAAATTTTCACCAAATAGATTTAAAAAAAATAAAAATAAACCTAGTAGATTAGAAACTACATTCAACTTTTTATAGATTCTATTCTTACAAATTTTTGAAATAATATAGATAACTTATTCAAAATTTTATGTCAAGTTGCCTAACTTTGATTTTTCTAAAATTTTCTCCACTTAAGGGCCTGTTTTTTCCATGATAATCCTGCACATACCCTTTGACAAGTACAATGGTAAAGGAGATCCTAATAGTCATATATCGACTTATAGGACATTATGTAGTGATTTGATCTTTGAGGATAAGCTCCTAGCTAAACTATTTCCTAGGTCATATAAAGAGACATGCCTTGGAATGGTTTTGCTCCTTACTAAATAAATCAATAAATTCATTCAAAGAACTTGTTGATGCATTCATCTGACACTTTTAAGCAAACATTGGTCTTGAAATTATGTTAACTAATTTAGTGAGGTGAAAACAAGTAAAATATGAAAAATTAATAAACTTCATAGGGTGATATCAATCAATTTACTCACAAATCAACTATGCTCTTCCTAATTGAACTTGGTAGCAATGAGGAGCTCCCAAACCCTAGCTCCAACAAAGAAGGCCCTTGTGGAAATGGCTTTAGATTCCAGCAATGGAAAAGGAAATGCAACTTGGATGGTGATGGTGATGGTGTAGTTGTTGAAAAAGAGGTTGAGGATGAAAACATTTCTATAGATTTGGTTGCTCTGGATGAATTTGTTGGATTTGTTGGTGGTGGCTCTATTTATGTCAATGATTTATATTTTATGTTTAAGGGTTGTTTTAGGATTTTTGGGTATAAATATGATTCTGAGATCCTCCTTGACATTCTCGTGGAGGCCCAATTGGTAGCCAAGCTATGTGTTGATCCTTTTTTTTGGTGGGGAATAGCAATATGTTGAATTATAAGGAGGATTCATTCCTTCTCCATAGGGGCTCGATTGGAAAGGGTTTTTTCAATCCAGTTCTTGATGGGTTTTCTCTTAAGAGGGTATTTCTACTACTCCCTCCCAAGACACCCCTCCTCTACCTGATCTAGATTTTCTTGAGCCAACTTTCCTTCCTTCCCTTGCTATGGATTTTTTGATGGAAGTGTTTGAGTCTTCCCTCTCTCTTTAGGTAGGCTCGACTCTTGGTTCTCCCTATTGTGGGTTGCATCAGGATTGTGTTGTGGCGGTTCTCCATTTTGTGGAGCCTTATTCTCCTCCTCCTTGTGGAAGTGTTGTTTTTGGTGGGGTTTCTTCTATGGCCTCTTCTAGCTAGAATGTGATCAGATTTGTTGGGGCTCCTCTTTCTCCTCTTACTATTCCTAATGTGTGGATTGATAGAACTTTTTCTAGTTCAGAAGCTACTCTTATTGCTATATTTAATGGCTTTAGACTAAATAATGTTGTTATTTGCTGGTGGGATTCAGAGCATTGGTCTATTCTTGATCTTTGCATAATTTCCTTGATGAATGTGTTCTTTCTTTTCTCCTTTCATTCCATGGAGGAGTACACTTGCATTTATCAAAAAGGCCCTTGGTTTTTTGGTAAAACCTTTCTACACCTTCAAAGTTGGTATGTTGTCTTTGACATTACTAAGCTCAATTTGTAGCCTATTTGGGTGTGTCTCCTTGAACTCTCTTTGGAATTTTGGGATGAAGATATTCTTAAAGATATTTCTAATTTTGTTGGTCATTTTAATACCTTATATAAGGTTACTTAAAATTGATCCAACTTTCTTTTTGTAAGATTTTGTGTCTTGGTTGAGTTTGGTTCTGTGTTGCCCAAAAGTGTGAATATTTGCTCCAAGCTTGCAACTTGGGTGCAAGATCTTCATTATAAAATTTCTCAACTAAATCCTAACATATTGCGCTAGCTTCACAATACCACATTAAATACCCAAAATGGGGAAACTCTTGTTCAGTCTGTTGCAACTTCAATCTCCATTGGAATTATTGGTAAAGGTCCTATATTAGGGATAAAAAGGAACCTAGATGTTTGGGTGGGTAGTCCTCCAATTTTTCATCCTATGGTTATTGGTAAAGGTAAGTCCTTTGCTAAGATCTTCAGGTTGGATGGTGTTTCTTGCAAGTTTAAGATAAGTTTTTTAGATGTGATTGGAAGCTTTCCTATTGATTGGCATCTTCAATCTCACCTAGCTCTGTGGCCTTGGTTGAAGTTTGGATTCAAACCTCCTTGGTTGTTTGTTGTTGGTTTTGGGTCCTTCGAATACCTTCTCCCAGTTATTTGCTCTGATCAAAAGCTTTGCTATTCTCTTTGGTTTTTCTTTGTCTCACCTCTAGTGCGATCTATTTACTTTTTTCCTTTATGACTATTCAATAATGGGTACAATCCAAGTTCCAAAATTCACCTTAATCAAAACTACGATCTTCATAATTTGTTGATGTTCAAAGAATATTCATTCAAAATTTGCAATATCAAATTAGGGATAAGATATTTTTAATGAAATATCTATCCTATACACACTTGTGTATGACTCTTCATGACTATTAGAATTTAATTATTTTTCTTAAAGAGACATATTCATCAAATTCTAATGAGAAATTAAAATATATACCACAAAAAAAATATCAACCTTTCAAGAAGAAAACCAAGAACTTTATCAAGATAAGCACACCTCAAACAACCAACCACATTGAGTCACAAGTTGAAACCATAAGTTCAAATCCATATCAATTCAAGGTGAGGGATAGAGAATTCACATATTTTATTTATTCCCTTCATTCAATCATGTTACAAATTTTGAGAAAGAACCTAATCCAATCACCTCTGATTAGACATGTGGATACATGAAATCCTTCATCTTTAAATTTTAACCCAAAATAAGTTTTTCAATATCTTCGTACATATGGATATGATACAAAATGATGTATACATCTTAAAAATTAAATGCAAGACCTCATCGATTCTAATCAAATCTAGTAAGGGGGCATGTGCAGGATCATGGTATGCCAAACAGGCCCTTAAGTGGCAAAAAATTCAGAAAAATCAGTGTTAGGCAACTTGACGTAAATATTTGAATAAGTTATCTATATTATTTCAAAAATATATAAGAATAGAATTTGTAGAAAATTGAATTTAGTTTCTAAAATACTAGGTTTATTTAAAAATAAATAAAATCTATTTGGTGAAAATTTGAAATTTCAATCTAATACTTAAATTTAGGGAAAAAAATAAAAGTAGGTGTTGTCACGACCACTAACCATAATAAAATGATAATATTTTTTTGTAATATTTTATATATAAGTAGAGGGACTCATGTCGAATGTGATGCATATTTTTGTAATTTCCAAGTAAATAATTAATTATGAATTTTTTATTACAACTTTTAGAAAATATAAAAACTCGTCTGTCTGACCACCTTAACTTGGTCAAAAATTCATGAAATTTAATTTTTCTTTTTTTAATCCGATAGTATGTAAAGCATAGAATGTGATGCATGTTTTGGATTCAAAAAATATGACACCGTTTGAAAGTTATAGATGTTTTTCAATCAACCTATCGATGAGGACTTTAGTCATAATTCTAATAGAAAATGAATAATAATTATTTATTAAATTCAAATTAAATCATAATTTATATTTTTGGAAAGCTGAGAATCTCCTCTAAAAACCCTTTTCGTTTCATTAGTTTTGGGTGAAAAAAAAGTCGTCAGCTACATACCCTACAAATATTGCCACTTTTTGGCATACCATGATCCTGCACATACCCAAGGTGGCGTTAATGGTAAATGAAACAAGTTTGTTGCCCCACCAAATCAAAATTTTCAAATATTTGCAAATCCCATCCCAAATGATGCATCCAACTTTGTACAAGCTTGTGAGGATAAAAATGATGATAAGAATGATGATAAAAATAATGATGAGGATGGTCTAGACAACATGGTTTCTTTAATATATGTTCAACCTCATAAGGGAAAAGTGAATTTGTTACCTGACATTGCTTTCACCCATATTCATGCATCTATACATGTGTCTGATGGTCCTCTCTATATCACTAGTCGTATCAATGAAAAACCTACACAAGGAATGACCAATGATCACGTGTGTTTAGAAAATGATATCATTGAGGAATTCATGTATGTGCATGAGATTTATCAATATTGTTATGCACAATCAAACTCATGATTGAAAACTTATGATGTTTTTTCTTGCCCTATTATAGGTTTGATCAATCTTCCTCTTAAGGTTGGAACAAAACAATTAGATGTCTCATTATGTATCATACCAACATTGAACCAATTCATTGTGAAGCTACGCTATCCATGGATATACTCTATGAATGTTATACCATAGGTTATGTACACAAGTGTAATAAGTTCCCCTTTAAGATCAAAGATTCATAGTGCATCATAGTGGGTTTTATCCTATCTTCCTATGGAAATTTTCCTTGGACTACTTTTTGCCTCAACCCATGGAACCTATTAAAACTCATGAAGACTTATTTTTTAGATCATATAAAAAATTTAAGGAAAAGAACATAATAGTATTATCCATTAGAATTATTCTTGAAAATGATAATTCTATGGTTGTCCCTCCCACCGCATAGGTTGTGGATGAACCTATGTCTAAAGAAAACACTGTCCAAATTAACCAAGGAAAATATGTTGCAGTTCCTCCACCTATATCATATAAAATACCAAGATTCAATCACACATTTCCTTTCGTGACTCTAAAACTAAAGCAAGTGTATAGGCCTAAAAATAAAATTGTTTCCAGACCCTCAATGGTCCCTTTAGTTCCTCCCCTAAGGGAAGGGAGGGAAGGGAATAGACCAATAGTTGAGAAACCCACCCTTACACATTCACAAATTGAAAGATGCACAAGAAGAAACAAAAATTATAAAGAGTGTAGGCAAAGACATCATGCTCTTGCTCTTTAGTTGGAAGAAAAGCATAAAAAATTACTTGAAAATCGTAAAACTATGCATACAAATCAAGAGAAATTAAAACTTTCATCAAAATAAAAAACTGAAACAAGAACATATAACTGACATTATCATGAAACTACCCATGGTCATAAATATGGATGACAAGGATGAAGATGCTAGAATTGATGAAGAAGTGCATAATGATCTATGTCTATTATTTTCAAATCCCATAGATTTAGATGGGGACAACCATGATGATCCTCTTATTGAGAGTGATTTACCATATGTTAAACTTGGTTATGCCCCTAGTACAAAACTTGTTGTAGTCCCCTTGGTTATTTTTCCACCTTCCCTATATGATGTTCAAGATTGGGATGCAAATAATTTTCTTTAGAAAGGCTTGCATGGTTGGTACCTTTGTGTTTACTTTATACATGTGTCTTTTGTGTTTTCTTGCACATGACGTGATCTCTCATGTTGTGGTACTTGGTGTGCCTTTGTGAAGTAGTGATTTTTCTTTGGATTACTCTTGCTTCTCCTAAGGAAATATGATACAAAGGAAACAAATTTGTTGTGACATTCTTCTATTTGTATCTCTATTCTTCTCTATGTGATGAACATTGTATTTTTTCTTGTATTATATTTTCATTTTGGGGACAATGCAATGTGTTGATCCAAAAGATGGTTTATTCTCTCTCTATGTGTCATTCCTCCATTATGTTCATTGTTCCATGAGTATTTGGGCAATGATGTCAATTTCAAGCTCACATAAATTATTGTACCAAAGACATATAGTGACCCTACATCAGTTGATCCCTCTTGTGTTAATCTTTTGTTTTATTTTTGGAATTACAATTGGGGGCTATTGGAAAAAACCAACACTGAGAGGGGGGGTGAATCAGTGTTGTGCCAAAATAGAATTTATTATTCTGATCTTTAACCCACTTAAAGCATTCAATCAAAAGATATATGCATAAACAGAAAAAAAACAACCACAACACCATAACACAAGAATTTTTTACATGGAAACCTTGTAAGGGGAAAACCATGGTGGATGGCCAATCCACAATATAATATGAGTATACCAAAAAGAAAGATTAGAAAATGGGAATGCACTTGCATTCAGGCACACTACCTAGAGCTCATTGCTCAAAATAGAAAGAATCACTGCCTTACAATGGTTTGGATTAGATCCAAGAGATTGAATTGAGAGAATTCCATCTACAAATGCTTGATTACAATTCCGGTTAGGCTTAGTAGTTGATCTTTTTTCCTTCCAAATAATTCTGCACTTCTGCTCTGCTTTGCAAAAATTCACACCTCAAGATCTTTGATGCATAGGTGAAACTATGCATAATCGCTTAATCTCCCTTCTGATGATCACAACACCTATTGAAACACCTTTTCTACACACAAAATGATGTAATTGATCACTTATATATATCCACAACAAAGGATTTAGTCGCAACAAGTCAACTTCAATAAAACTTGGAAAGATTCCCAACTATCGGTTTAGATCTTGAATAACATTCAATGCGCACCCTTAACAGTCATCTACAACTTAGCTTGGACCCAAAACATAATGATCAAATGCTAAAATATTCGAATAAACATTCCTCGAATATCCGCAACACAATTTATCAACTAAGTCAACTAGAAAACAATTGATGAACAAAAAAATAACCGACCGGATCTCCATACTTACACATAATGTGGTACGAGGCATTGAGATTTCTAGATAACACAAGAAATACATTAATAAACCTTCCATGAGATCCAAAACTCAAAATAATGACTGAAAATTTACAAGTGAATCGATGATCACAAAACTATCGGATGCTCTATTCTTCCTGACTATCCTCCATCTGTTTGTCGGTGGGAGCAAACGATTATGTGTGGATCCAAACACCGACTGGGGTTCCCATCAATGACAACACATGAAAATTTTTGCAGTGTCTCTTGCCAATAGGGGAAACCCCTTATCATGAGATATAGTTTATTTAGAAACATATAATTTGCATAGGGATTTCCAAATAAACTGGCACGACCTTTAATCACGTGGAAATTTTCATTCTCTACATTAAATCAATTTCTCATAGCATCCAGTGTTTAGAAATTTCTTTAAGGCTGGGGCATACATTGGCATTATTTTCTTCACTTTGTTCACATACACGAGACTTAGTGATGCATTGATATTGGCATTTTTATTCACTTTTTTCACATTTGCTAGACATAGTGATGAATTGAAATTGGAAATATTTTTTTCACTTTTTTCACACATGTTGGACTTAGTGATGTGTTGACATTGGTATTTTTTCTTCACTTTGTTCACATGCATTGGATTTAGTGATGTTTTAACATTGAAATTTTTTCTTCACTTTGTTCACATGTGTTGGACTTAGTGATGCATTGATTTTGACATTTTTTATTCACTTTATTCACATGCACTAGACTTAGTGATTTGTTGGCATACAATCTTGATCATTTGTGTAAGACATTGTTAGAATTATTAGGGATAATAATTCATGGTATGGTTGACATGGGTACACACCTAGTGCATATCGAAATTCACTAGATATTTTGTGTTACTCACTTTTCTACTTTGTCTTGGGGGCTCACCTAGTGAATATTAGACTTCACTAGCCCATGGTGACTTTGGTTTGTGATTCACCAAGAAAATACCAAACTTTGTTAGCTTGTGAGCCATGAATGCTTTGGTTATGGATCCTAGGATAACATAGCTTACTATTCCATGATATTCATACCCTTCCTTTCACATTTCATTTTGACATTAGGTGATCCCACAATACTAGTTTACAATTTTTGGTCAAGCTGGACACTAAATTTATTTTTTCTAACTAAATCTTCACTTTCGGGCACCTATAGCAGCTAAACCACGAGGAATTTGAAGATGATGCAAACTAGTGATTTGTGACATTTTGTATATAGATTCTAAATATATGTTTTTCAATTTTTTTGGAATTAGATTTCACTTCTTTTTCCATCTCATTCAAAAATTAGTTTTTTCTAGTAAACACCATTTTCAAGGAGTGATGCTCACTGTATACAACATAACTTTTTTTCCATGAAGGATAAAATTATAATTTTTTTTAATTTAGATTTGTAACTTTGATATCTAGCACTTTCATTTGGTTTCATAGTGTTTTATTGAATATTTTTTCCTTAATCAAGTTTCAAAGTCAAACCAATTACAATTCAGACATAAGCAGACTGTATACAACATAATTTATTTTGTATGTATCGAAATTCAATTTTTTTTAACTGGATCAAGGAAATCAATATCTAGTGTACTAATATTTTTCAATTTTTTTTTTGATATTCTGCTATTTTTCTACATGTATAGAACAAAGAGCTTGATTTTTGGTGAAAAACCTATGTTTAATCAAACTAAAAAGCAAATACATAATAAAACCAAAACATATTAAAATTATATTTGTTGGATAGCTCATTCTGAGGACTACCATTATCTAGTTGGGTCTATAAAGTCTCTTCCATTTTCATCCTCAACTCAAGCTTCAAAGGGAAAAATTTTGGAGATTTTTGGTGCTAGAGGGGGAGAAGGAGAGAAAAGGGAGGTTCGAGTGAGCCCCCCTTGGAGGTTTAGTCGAACCCAGGTTCACTCGAGCCAGGGTTCGAGTGAACCCCCTTTCCACAAATTTTTCCTTTATTTTTTTTCTTAGGAAATGAGAACTATGGTGGGACCTAGCCAACATTTAATAGGTTCACTCAAAGAGGGGTTCGAGCAAACCCCCTTTGGGTTCACTCAGGCCAAATGTTCGTTCGAACCCCCAAAAACCAAATTTTTTTCCATGGGGGAATTTTTTGCAATTTTCCTTATTGGAATTGCAAACCAGTTTGTGGGTTTACCCCATTGTGTATGTTTGTGTATGTTGTCTTGTTGCATTTCATACATGTGTGTTCCTTTGTGATTATGTTGGTTTTTCATGAAATCTTTGATCCTCGTGGCTTGTGCATTCCCCCTAGATCCTTTGACATCCTATCTCTTCAACATTTGGAAAATTAGACCCCTCTTGATATATTTTCTATCTTAGTGTGAGTCTAAGAGTAAGTTTATACTCTCACTAAATTAGGGGTTAAATGTAGAATTGTAAATTATCCCCGATGAAAATTTCACACTATGTTTTTCTCCCCCTTAAGTGCATGGACCTAATTGAAAACCTAATTTCTTAAATTATCTAGTCCTTGGCCAATTTCAACATTTACCAACAATTTGCAAGTATTAAAAAAACATTTATTTAACATTTTTCCCTTGACACATTAAATCCCTCAAAATAGGGATAGGACTAAGTCACCCTAGGTGAGTTAGTCCCCCTATTTTGGATTCAAAATCAAATATGTTCATTTTTTTATTTTATCATTTGAATTTCAAATGTCCAAAGTCAGTTGTTAGGATTTAATTTTTGGGAAATTAGAATAATTACCTATAAATTCCTAGTTATTGCTTCAATTGAAGGAAATCTAAAATTCTTAGAAAAATTGGTGATTAAGAGCATTATCAAGCAAGTCATGTGTAGCATTTCAAAGATTTATTATATAAATTCAAGATCCAAGCATCATGTTAACGTATGTGTGTTTGTTCATGTTCATGTTATCATATTGTTTGTGAAAACTAACCCTGTAGGTCTCTAAGGAAATCAAGCTAACAATAATCAAGCCTTGAGGAGATTTGATGCAAAGGCATCCAATGGTGTAA
>VDFB02009923.1:0-27245 GCA_007258455.2 Sequoia sempervirens
TTGTGGATTGTTCATAGTGTTGTATGTATGAGAAATGGTATTGTAACTTGGTTGCTATGAAACATTGTTCTTAGGTGGTCTGAGGATAAGGACGGGTTTGTTTTGAACTTGTGGTTTTTGAGAGGGTGGATAACTGATAAGTTTAGGCTCAGGAGAGTACCCCAAGGGGTATCTAATGTGCATAACCTTTGAAGATTTATCCTTATTTTCATGATCTCTTAGTGAAGGGGAGTCTAATATTACTTCATCATATTCATCTAAGGAATTACTATTGTCAATGTTCTCATTTTCTTCCACCGTTACATCTTCCCTAGTAGGAGAGTTTTTAGAACTTCAAACCAAATGTTCTTGAATATCAAGGGTTGGTTCTTCTAAAATGACTTCATCGCATTGTAAGGGAGTTATCAATGGTCGAATTGTCTTGCTCATCAATAGTGGGGATATTAGGAGAAGGCTCTATTTGATTGTTATGATTGTTCATGACTTTATCCTTTTCCTCTAAGGTCTCATTCTCTTGCACTATACCATCTACCCTAGTAGGAGATCTTGTAAGATGTTCATCACATTCCATGGTTAGATTTTGTAAAGTAGCTTCATGACAAGTAAGGGAGGCATCAAGAGAAGGAAAATTATGATTAGAAGATAGATCATTCCAAATGGTAAGAGCATTAGGGAAGGGAGGAACAAGATTCTCATGACTCTGAATAGGTGCATCTTCTAATACCAACCTTTCCTCTTTGTGTCGAGGGGGAATATTAGGAGAAGGAAAATTATTGTTATCTATGATATCATCCTCTTTCGTTAAAACATTCTCACAAGCAAGGGATGAATGGAGACTAGGTAAGGTGATGTTTAGAAATGTTTCTATGATCTCATCTTCTTGTTTTCTAATATCTTCCAAACGGGGAGGAGGATAGGGAAAATCAAGACTCTCAATGCTTGTATCTTCTTTCACCAAGATACCTTCATCACGAATAGGAGAGGTATCAGGAGAAGAACAAATATGATTGTTATGATTGTCGACACTACCATCCTCACCAATTGGTAATGTAATATTAACGATTGTGTCAATGGTTTCATGAAAGATAGTAGAAGGATGACTAACATGTTTCTTAATGACCTCATTGATGTATTCTATATTGAACTCATAAGAGGGGATGTTGTACTTATGCAATCTATTCTTAACCATATCAAAGCCACATATCTTGAAAGAAAACATGCTATCATGGAAGATTAAAGAAAGTGCAATGCAATGACTTAAAGTGAAAATTTTAAATACAATATTCAAATTTGAAACAAGGTAGTACTTCTTGTCACATTATCCCAGCTTACCACGAAAGATGAAATGTTGTGAATGCAAATTTGGAATGAAGCAACGACATAAAGAAATTTAAGCTAGATTTAGTAAAATGCATGTAATTGAAAGTTAACCCACTGAAATAGATAACCAATGACAACAAACAAAAGTGCAAAAACGTAAATTTAAACCTTTGAAATTATACCTTTAAACTCAATAGGGACTAAGATGCCAATAAGGGTGTCTTGGTCCTATTGGTGAGATTTTGAAGTTTCAAAAAGTGAAACATAAAGAAAACAACAAAGATAGGATTCTGAGCTAAAAACCCTTAGAGGGACTAAGATGCCAGGAAGGGAATTTTTGTCCTAGTAGAGGTATTTGTCAAAAAAATAGCAAATTCTAAGTTGTTAATAGTGTTCCTAAATTGGATGCAAAGTTGAATGCAATTTTTTTAATTTTGAATGCAATAACAATGTTCCTAAATGCAATTGGGATGATGAACAATGCACTTTTTAGATTTTCAATGAAATAAAATGATGCCAGAAAGCAAAAATGCAACCTATATGCACTTTCACTAATGCAAATATGAGAAACCCTAGATGCACATTTACTAATGCAAGATGTAATGAAAGAATGAATGCAACCTAGATCTAGGACCTTAATGAGCCCCAAATTAGAAAAATGAATGAATATTGTAAAATTTCAGGTTCACCAAAATGAACAATAGGAAAATGGGAGCTTTATAACCTAGGTCATAGAACACCACTTTTCTCCAATTATCATTCAAGATGTCCTAGGAGTCCTAATTGGATTGAATATCAACCTCACAAGGTAAGTCAATTCTCAACAAGGAGGACCTAAGAATGGGTTCTTTAAGCTTTTAGGGGTTCACCACCAAGAAATGCTTGGAAAAGACAAATGAAGATTCAACTCACAAAATCAAGCAATGCAAGCCAAATAAGGAGATCAAATGAAAAAATTAAACCACAACAAGTTAGGGGGTATGTACCTGAGAAGTCTGGAAATGTGATGATGATTCTGGAAATGCAAAAATGTTGTCAAAATATGCTAGGGAGGACTAAGACACCCTTATTGTTGTCTTAGTCCCATTGCTGATTTTTAGGGGAGATGCAAAATCTTTGGATGCTGAAACCAAATATGAAAGAATCTCTGTAAAATACCCCTGGGAGGACTAAGATGTCCTTAGTGTTGTCTTAGTAGTTTTTGGAATTTATGAAATTTTTGAATGTGGTCATGAGCTCCAAGGTCTGCACTTGAATCTTCTCAGATCTGAGGTCCTAAATCTTCCAGATCTGGCATGTAGGTGAGTTTCCATGAAGATAACAAATTTGCACCCTAAATGGTCTTCAAGTCTTCAACCTAGCTCTACAAACAAAAACATATAGGGGAGGAAAAACTTGTTGATTGTTAGTAAATTGGGGTTTGCCTTGGTCAAACCCCTTGTAGGTAATCAAACCAAATGATGAAATGAATGAAATGAAGCATGAAACATGAAATGTGTAAATGATATCACCACAAATGATGTCTTGTGAAGAAAATCTACAATATATAATGTAGTGGCCATGAGGAATGTAGATATTGGATTCTTGTATTTGATGTGAATAATGGTTGTAAATATATCTTCAATGCTACATCCAAAATCTTGGCTCAACAACATGAATTGATGCCCCAAACCCTTGACATGATGCTTGAATCTTGATGATGGCTCCAAATGCTTGATGAATTGCTCTTGAATGCTCTTGTAGACTGCAACTTTCTATTAGGAATTCTCTCAAAAAAGACTTGATTGGAAATGAGTGAAGGAACCTTGTATTTATACTATCTATGCTTAATTTCCCAAGATTACATCACACCAAGTTGACATATGAATTCATTAATTAAAGGAGGCTAAATCCCACCAGAATTTGAAATTAAATCCCAAAAATAAGCCAAGGAATGAGATTCCCTAGGTGGCTTCTTAGTCCCAAGGCTCAAATCACGGGGCACAGACTCCAAAAAGGGATCTTTTTAGGTGCATTCAAGATCAATGTCCCAATACCCATGGAGGAAAAAGATGCACTAGGTAGTGTTTTAGTTCCAGTCCACACATTAGGGACACACAAAAAAAATCATTAAATTATCATTTATCATTCGATATTTTTCAAGAATTTTTATAAAAATATATAGTTTATTAGGCTTGTGGATGCAAAATAGGACCAATTAAGCCATAAAGAAAGATAAATAAAGCAAGGTGGGCCCAAACAAGTATTAAAATGCAAGGGTATGCATTTTACTACACTATAGGATACAATTGTGAACGATCATGACAAACATATTTTTGTGGAGGATATGTTGATATTAAGAGATCTAATAATTTATAGCCATGGAAATCCCACCTCTCCTACTTGGGAAGACATTATAGTACATGGGGATATAATTATAGATAAACATGACAATCAAACCTTTCCTTCTCCTAATGTCTCTTCTAGACACGAAGAAGATAGTTTGGTGTTAGAACATATCCTTATTGAGACTCATGAGAATAATTTGCCTCCCTTTCCTAATGCCCCTACCATTTGGGAAGACCTATTTGAGAAAAAAAGTCTAATCAATGGTAACTGTGAAGCTCATACTTATCCTTCTCTTGATGCATCCCCTTTTTGTGATGAGGTTTCTTTACAAAATCTAAACACGAAATGTGATGAACATTTTACAATCTCTCCTACTAGAGTAGATAGTAGAGCACAAGAGAATGATACCCTAGAAAACAAGAATGAAATCAAGAACAATCATGATGATCACACTTGTTCTTCTCCTAGTATCTCTATTATTGCTAAAAAAGATACTTTGATGTTAGAATATACAATCGATGAAAGTCATGAGAATCTTATGTGTCTCTCTTCCCCTTGGGAAACATTATGAAACCAGACAATAACATCATTGATAAACAAGAAAACCCAACCACTGATGAGTCCCCTACTTGTGATGAAGTTATTTTAGAAGAACCAAACATTGAATGTCATGAACATCTAGTTTGTAGTTCTCCTAAAAACTCTCCTGCTAGGGAGAATATCATGGTGCAAGAAAATGACAACATTGACACACTTGTTTCAAACAATAGTAATATGGTTTCCTTAGATGAATATGATGAAGTGAACTTAGACTCCACTTCAGAAGGAGATCATGAAATTAAGGATAATCCCTTTGACATTATGCATATTAGATATCCCTTGACACCAACCACCCATGTCAAACCCGTACAAAATAAAGAAAGAGAAAAGCAAATGGAACAAGCCACAAAGTTATTGGAAGAGGCTTTGAAAACCTTTGATCTCATTTCTACACCCATGGGGGAATACATGATCATAAAAAAAGAATCTAAAAAGGGAAGAGAAAAAGAGGTAATGTCAAAAACATTTACTTCAACCACTTTAGAAGAAATGACAACGTACATAACAAAATCTAAATATGAACAACAACCTAATCCGAAAAGAGTAAAAAAGCTCTATGGAAGAAGTTATGTGATTCTAAAACAACTTGGGTATAGTGAGAAAGGATGTGGTGCTAGAGAACAAGGTATCCATATCCCCATAGAGGATAACACACAATAAACAACTAAATGTCTTGGTTATTATCCCTCGAAAGAAATAAACAAGCCTTCATTTAATGTCAACACTATTTCACAAGATTCTTCCAAGACAACTTTAACTTTGATGCATCTAAAACTAATAGATATATCATTAAATATGTATCAAATTGAAACTTTGTTTACTCTCCATAATAAATAACCTTAGTTGCATCCCCTTTCCATGTAATAGTTGTAGGATCATAGTATACTCACTATTGCATGTTTTACAAGCATTGCAAATAATATCCCTTTCACAAAGAGCATCATATCATCATTCATTCTGGGCTCACCCTTGTCCTGCACTAAGTGGGGGAAAGGGGTTGGATAGCCTTGTCCTTGTATGTCACTCAAGGTCGTTGTCTCTTATGGCTAGTTGACCACCTTTCATGTACATATAAGAGCAAGCTTGGGATGTGGATGACATGCCTTAAGTTGGCTCACTTGTGACATACTTATTCGTGACGTAGCTTATCAGAAACACATGATTTAGCATAGGGATTTCCAAATAAGCTCCCATGTCCTCTTTATTGTTAGAATTTATCATTTGCTACTTTAAAGTAATTGCTCACAGCATGGTGTTTATCAATTTCTTTAAAGTGGGGGCATTCATTGGCATTATTTTGGCATGATTTCATTTGCATTTGTTTCCATGTTCCTTAATGTGGTTTTCTTACTTCATGTTATGTTTTTTTCTCTTTGTTGTGACATTGGGAGTAATGTCCTTCAAGAGCTTGATCTATCTTAGCATATTACATTCCTCTTAGTGGTGATGCGACACACTACATTCCCTAAGTTGTGAATCTTTTATCCTTTGATTGGTCCTCTCTTAGAGACATTAGGAACAATTTCCGCTAAGATTAAGACCTCACACAAACTAAGCAAAATCCCTTTGAACATCCCTCTTTCCTATTGCATTTTCTTTTTGTACCTTATTAAAGTCATGGAGGTATGGCTTTGATATGGTTCCTCGGGGCTCACCTAGTGAATAAATAGCTTCACTAGCCCTTGTGAGCATGCATTTTCTCTTTTTCCTTACAATATTCATGGGGGTATGACTTTGATATGGATTTCTTGGGGCTCACCTAGTGGACAACTAGCTTCAATATCCCTTGTGGGCATGCATTTTGTTTGCATAGTGGACAGTGGGTTCCACTTGTAAACCTCTTTTGGAAAAATAGCCTAGACACGGTCCATAGCACATTGGATGGCCAGTCGAAGCTTGATCCATTGCATTTTTTTTCTTTTTCTTTTTCATTTTTCTTTTGCTATCTTTGATGGTGTATGTTTGCGATCTAGTTATGGCTTCATATATCATCCACAAGTGTGTTCCTTTGTGCCTATGTTGGTTTATCATAGGATCTTGATCCTAGGGGCTTGGCCACGCCCTTGGTTATTTTCATCCTATCTTACTTCAATTTGTACATTTGAACCCTCTCTGATTGCATGGTTGGCTAATTTAGTGTGATTTCGAAGTAAGTTCATCCTCTCACTAAAGTGGGAGCTAAATGTAGTGTAGGAAAATGTATACTCTTGTATTTTCATAGTTGTTTGAGCCCATCTTGCTTTATTTATCCTTATTTATGTCTTAATTGGTCCTATTTTGCATCCACAAGCCCAATGAATGGTATCTTTTTCTTGCTAATCCCGACAATCATCAAAGGGTAAATGATAATTTAATGATTCTCGTTGTGTCCCTTATTTTTGGACTGGGAGTAAGATGCCACCTAGGGCATCTTTGTCCTCCAAAGGTCTTGGGACCCTCTTTTTAAATGTGCCTTACTTGGGCCCCTTTTTAGAGTCCGTGCCTTGGGTTTCATGCCTCAAGACTAAGACGCCACCTAGGGCGTCTTAGTCCCTCTTTAGTTATTTCAAGATTGAATTTCAAATCTTGGTGGGATTTAGCCTCCTTTAATTAATGATTTCATATGTTGGCTTGTTGTGGTGTAATTTTGGGATATTAAGTATGGATAAGTATAAATACAAGGTTCTTTCACTCATTTTCACATCAAGACTTTTGTGACAACATTCTTAATAGCATAATTGAGTTCACAAGAGCATTCAAGAGCAATTCTTCAAGCATTTGGAGCCATCATCAAGATTCAAACATGATATCAAGGTTATTCTTGCATCATGTGTGTTTTTGAGCTAACATTTATGATGTAGGGTTTTCATTCAAGAAAAAAATTTAAGTCAAGATCTACCAAGCATTCAAGCATTTCAAGATCTACATCCAAGCTAGACACTTCATACAAGTTTGCAGATTTCATAACAAGGGTTTGATGAGTTGTAACATTGCACTTTGTTCATTCATCATTTCCCTCCTTTATTCCATTTCATTCCAATGTTTAATTACCACAAGGGGTTTGACCAAGGAAAACCCCCATTTGCTAACAATCAACAAGCTTTTCCTCTCTTTCTTGTTTGTGTTTGCAGGTTTAGGTTGAAGACTTGAAGATCATTTGAAATGCAAAGTTGCAAACTTGCATTTCAAAGTTGTCATCTTCACGGAAACTCACCTACAAGCCAAATCTGGAGGTTTCAGAATCTGAGATTCGAGAAAAAGGAAGTACAGACATTGAGCCTTAGGATCACATTCAGAGATTTTAGAAATTCAAGAAAGGACTAAGTCAACAACAAGGGTGTCTTAGTCCTCCCAGTGGTATTTTGCAGAGATTCTTTCAGATTCTGTTTGGACATCTAAAGATTCAGCATCTCCCCTGAAAAATGACAGTAGGACTAAGACAACAATAAGGGCACCTTAGTCCTCCCTAGCATATTTTGACAACATTTTTGAATTTCCAGAATCCTCATCACATTTCCAAACTTCCCATGTACACACATCCTAACTTGTTGTTGCTTAATTTTGTCATTTGCACTCATTATATGACTTGCATTACTAGGTTTTGTGAGTTGAACGTTAAATTGTCTTTTCCAAGATTTTGCTTGGTGGTGAACCGCTTGAATCTTAAAGAAACCCCTCCTAGGTCTTCCTTGTTGAGATCAACTCACCTTTGTGTTGATAGTCAATCCAATTTGGGATCCTAGGACATATTTGAATGACATTTGGAGAAGTGTGTTGTTCTATGACCTAGTTTATAAAGCATTCCCATTTCCCCTATTGTTCACTCATTATTTCGTCCTGCTGACATGTGCTTGTCTCTTCGATAAGGTGCTTTTTTAGATGTCGAGGGGACTAGCCACTAAGTCCTACCAACATCTAATTTTTAACCCGATGAAGATTGGTGATGCAAACTCTTGTTACCTCCAATCGTCTATCAAGTTTTGAGGGTTGGGGATCCCACAATCACCATACTACGTAGAGCTCAAGCAAGTAAACCAACAACCATACCTGTAGATAGGATTAGGCAATGGGAGGGACGTTGAAGGTGTTTTTCTTGGTTGTGGATTGTTCATAGTGTTGTATGTATGAGAAATGGTATTGTAACTTGGTTGCTATGAAACATTGTTCTTAGGTGGTCTGAGGATAAGGACGGGTTTGTTTTGAACTTGTGGTTTTTGAGAGGGTGGATAACTGATAAGTTTAGGCTCAGGAGAGTACCCCAAGGGGTATCTAATGTGCATAACCTTTGAAGATTTATCCTTATTTTCATGATCTCTTAGTGAAGGGGAGTCTAATATTACTTCATCATATTCATCTAAGGAATTACTATTGTCAATGTTCTCATTTTCTTCCACCGTTACATCTTCCCTAGTAGGAGAGTTTTTAGAACTTCAAACCAAATGTTCTTGAATATCAAGGGTTGGTTCTTCTAAAATGACTTCATCGCATTGTAAGGGAGTTATCAATGGTCGAATTGTCTTGCTCATCAATAGTGGGGATATTAGGAGAAGGCTCTATTTGATTGTTATGATTGTTCATGACTCTTTATCCTTTTCCTCTAATGTCTCATTCTCTTGTGCTATACCATCTACCCTAGTAGGAGATCTTGTAAGATGTTCATCACATTCCATGGTTAGATTTTGTAAAGTAGCTTCATGACAAGTAAGGGAGGCATCAAGAGAAGGAAAACTATGATTAGAAAATAAATCATTCCAAATGGTAAGAGCATTAGGGAAGGGAGGAACAAGATTCTCATGACTTTGAATAGGTGCATCTTCTAATACCAACCTTTCCTCTTTGTGTCAAGGGGGAATATTAGGAGAAAGAAAATTATTGTTATCTATGACATCATCCTCTTTCGTTAAACATTCTCACAAGCAAGGGATGAATGGAGACTAGGTAAGGTGATGTTTAGAAATGTTTCTATGATCTCATCTTCTTGTTTTCTAATATCTTCCAAATGGGGAGGAGGATAGGGAAAATCAAGACTCTCAATGCTTGTATCTTCTTTCACCAAGATACCTTTGTCACTAATAGGAGAGGTATCAGGAGAAGAAAAAATATGATTGTTATGATTGTCTACACTACCATCCTCACCAATGGGTAATGTAATATTAACGATTGTGTCAATGGTTTCATAAAATATAGTAGAAGGATGACTAACATGTTTCTTAATGACCTCATTGATGTATTCTATATTGAACTCATAAGAGGGGATGTTGTACTTATGCAATCTATTTTTAACCATATCAAAGCCACATATATTGAAAGAAAACATGCTATCATGGAAGAGTAAAGAAAGTGCAATGCAATGACTTAAAGTGAAAATTTCAAATACAATGTTCAAATTTGAAACAAGGTAATTTTATGATTACAGTATCCAACAACCTGAAAGATGAAATGTTGTGAATGCAAATTTGGAATGAAGCAATGACATAAAGCACTTTAAGCTAGATTTAGTAAAATGCATGTAATAGAAACTTAACCCACTGAAACAGATACCAATGACAACAAACAAAAGTGCAAAAAGGTAAATTTAAACCCTGGAAATTGTAGCTTTAAACTCAATAGGGACTAAGATGCCAATAAGGGTGTCTTGGTCCCATTGGTAGGATTTTGAAGTTTCAAAAAGCAAACATAAAGAAAACAACAAAGATAGGATTCGAAGCTAAAGTCCCTGAGAATTAAGATGCTGTGAAGGAATTTTTGTCCTAGTAGAGGACAAGTCAAAAAATAGCAAATTCTGTTGTTATTTAGGTGTTCCTAAACTGGATGCAAAGCTGAATGCAATTTTTTAAATTTTGAATGGCCAACAATGTTCCTCAAATGCAATTGGGAGCATTAAAACAATGCACTTTTAGATTTCAATGAAATAAAATGATGCCGTGAAGCAAAATGCAAACCTATATGTACCCTTCACTAATGTAAATATGAGAAAACTCCTAGACACATTTACTAATGCAAGATGTAATGAAAGAATGAATGCAACCTAGATCTAGGACCTTAATGAGCCCCAAATTAGAAAAATGAATGAATATTGTAAAATGTCGGGTTCACCAAAATGAACAATAGGAAAATGGGAGCTTTATAACCAAGGTCATAGAACACCACTTTTCTCCAATTATCATTCAAGGATGTCCTAGGAGTCCTAATTAGATTGAATATCAACCTCACAAGGTGAGTCAATTCTCAACAAGGAGGACCTAAGAATGGGTTCTTTAAGCTTTTAGGGGTTCACCACCAAGAAAATGCTTGGAAAAGACAAATGAAGATTCAACTCACAAAATCAAGCAATGCAAGCCAAATAAGGAGATCAAATGAAAAAATTAAACCACAACAAGTTAGGGAGTATGTACCTGAGAAGTCTGGAAATGTGATGATGATTCTGGAAATGCAAAAATGTTGTCAAAATATGCTAGGGAGGACTAAGACACCCTTATTGTTGTCTTAGTCCCATTGCTGATTTTTTAGGGGAGATGCAAAATCTTTGGATGCCGAAACCAGATCTGAAAGAATCTCTGTAAAATACCCCTGGGAGGACTAAGATGTCCTTAGTGTTGTCTTAGTAGTTTTTGGAATTTATGAAATTTTTGAATGTGGTCATGAGCTCCAAGGTCTGCACTTGAATCTTCTCAGATCTGAGGTCCTAAATCTTCCAGATCTGGCATGTAGGTGAGTTTCCGTGAAGATGACAACTTTGCACCTTAAATGATCTTCAAGTCTTCAACCTAGCTCTGCAAACAAAAACATATAGGGGAGGAAAAACTTGTTGATTGTTAGTAAATTGGGGTTTTCCTTGGTCAAACCCCTTGTAGGTAATCAAACCAAATGATGAAATGAATGAAATGAAGCATGAAACATGAAATGTGTAAATGATATCACCACAGATGATGTCTTGTGAAGAAAATCTACAATATATAAATGTAGGCCAGTGAGGAATGTAGATATTTTTTGATTCTTTGTATTTGAGGTGTGAATAATGGTTGTAAATAGATCTTCAATGCTACATCCAAAATCTTGGATCAACAACATGAATGGATGCACTAAACCCTTGACATGATGCTGGAATCTTGATGATGGCTCCAAATGCTTGATAAAATACTCTTGAACGAAAAATTTTTCCTTAGGAATGATTACATGAATGTTTGATATGAAAAATGAGTGAAGGAACCTTGTACTTATATACTATCTATGCTTAATTTCCAAGATTACATCACACCAAGTTGACATATGAATTCATTAATTAAAGGAGGCTAAATCCCACCAGAATTTGAATTAACCTGTAAATGCTTGGAGGAATAGATTCCCTGTGTGGCTTCTTAGTCCCAAGGCTCAAATCACGGGGCACAGACTCCAAAAAGGGATCTTTTTAGGTGCATTCAAGATCAATGTCCCAATACCCATGGAGGAAAAAGATGCACTAGGTAGTGTTTTAGTTCCAGTCCACACATTAGGGACACACAAAAAAAATCATTAAATTATCATTTATCATTCGATATTTTTCAAGAATTTTTATAAAAATATATAGTTTATTAGGCTTGTGGATGCAAAATAGGACCAATTAAGCCATAAAGAAAGATAAATAAAGCAAGGTGGGCCCAAACAAGTATTAAAATGCAAGGGTATGCATTTTACTACACTATAGGATACAATTGTGAACGATCATGACAAACATATTTTTGTGGAGGATATGTTGATATTAAGAGATCTAATAATTTATAGCCATGGAAATCCCACCTCTCCTACTTGGGAAGACATTATAGTACATGGGGATATAATTATAGATAAACATGACAATCAAACCTTTCCTTCTCCTAATGTCTCTTCTAGACACGAAGAAGATAGTTTGGTGTTAGAACATATCCTTATTGAGACTCATGAGAATAATTTGCCTCCCTTTCCTAATGCCCCTACCATTTGGGAAGACCTATTTGAGAAAAAAAGTCTAATCAATGGTAACTGTGAAGCTCATACTTATCCTTCTCTTGATGCATCCCCTTTTTGTGATGAGGTTTCTTTACAAAATCTAAACACGAAATGTGATGAACATTTTACAATCTCTCCTACTAGAGTAGATAGTAGAGCACAAGAGAATGATACCCTAGAAAACAAGAATGAAATCAAGAACAATCATGATGATCACACTTGTTCTTCTCCTAGTATCTCTATTATTGCTAAAAAAGATACTTTGATGTTAGAATATACAATTGATGAAAGTCATGAGAATCTTATGTGTCTCTCTTCCCCTTGGGAAACATTATGAAACTAGACAATAACATCATTGATAAACAAGAAAACCCAACCACTGATGAGTCCCCTACTTGTGATGAAGTTATTTTAGAAGAACCAAACATTTAATGTCATGAACATCTAGTTTGTAGTTCTCCTAAAAACTCTCCTACTAGGGAGAATATTATGGTGCAAGAAAATGACAACATTGACACACTTGTTTCAAACAATAGTAATATGGTTTACTTAGATGAATATGATGAAGTGAAATTAGACTCCACTTCAGAAGGAGATCATGAAATTAAGGATAATCCCTTTGACATTATGCACATTAGATATCCCTTGACACCAACCACCCATGTCAAACCCGTACAAAATAAAGAAAGAGAAAAGAAAATGGAACAAGCCACAAAGTTATTGGAAGAGGCTTTGAAAACCTTTGATTTCATTTCTACACCCATGGGGGAATACATGATCATAAAAAAAGAATCTAAAAAGGGAAGAGAAAAAGAGGTAATGTCAAAAACATTTACTTCAACCACTTTAGAATAAATGACAACGTACATGACAAAATCTAAATATGAACAACCACAGAATCCGAAAAGAGTAAAAAAGCTCTATGGAAGAAGTTATGCAATTCTAAAAAAACTTAGGTATAGTGAGAAAGGATGTGGTGCTAGAGAACAAGGTATCCATATCCCCATAGAGGATAACACACAATAAACAACTAAATGTCTTGGTTATTATCCCTCGAAAGAAATAAACAAGCCTTCATTTAATGTCAACACTATTTCACAAGATTCTTCCAAGACAACTTTAACTTTGATGCATCTAAAACTGATAGATATATCATTAAATATGTATCAAATTGAAACTTTGTTTACTCTCCATAATAAATAACCTTATTTGCATCCCCTTTCCATGTAATAGTTGTAGGATCATAGTATACTCACTATTGCATGTTTTACAAGCATTGCAAATAATATCCCTTTCGCAAAGAGCATCATATCATCATCCATTCTGGGCTCACCCTTGTCCTGCACTAAGTGGGGGAAAGGGGTTGGATAGCCTTGTCCTTGTATGTCACTCAAGGCCATTATCTCTTATGGCTAGTTGACCACCTTTCATGTACATATAAGAGCAAGCTTGGGATGTGGATGACATGCCTTAAGTTGGCTCACTTGTGACATACTTATTCATGACGTAGCTTATCAGAAACACATGATTTAGCATAGGGATTTCCAAATAAGCTCCCATGTCCTCTTTATTGTTAGAATTTATCATTTCCTACTTTAAAGTAATTGCTCACAGCATGGTGTTTATCAATTTCTTTAAAGTGGGGGCATACATTGGCATTATTTTGGCATGATTTCATTTGCATTTGTTTCCATGTTCCGTAATGTGGTTTTCTTACTTCATGTTATGTTTTTTTCTCTTTGTTGTGACATTGGGAGTAATTTCCTTCAAGAGCTTGATCTATCTTAGCATATTACATTCCTCTTAGTGGTGATGCGACACATTACATTCCCTAAGTTGTGAATCTTTTATCCTTTGATTGGTCCTCTCTTAGAGACATTAGGAACAATGTCCCCTAAGATTAAGACCTCACACAAACTAAGCAAAATCCCTTTGAACATCCCTCTTTCCTATTCCATTTTGTTTTTGTACCTTATTAAAGTCATGGAGGTATGGCTTTGATATGGTTCCTCGGGGCTCACCTAGTGAATAAATAGCTTCACTAGCCCTTGTGAGCATGCATTTTCTCTTTTTCCTTATAATATTCATGGGGGTATGAATTTGATATGGATCTCTTGGGGCTCACCTAGTGGACAACTAGCTTCAATATCCCTTGTGAGCATGTGTTTTGTTTGCATAGTGGACAGTGTGTTCCACTTGTAAACCTCTTTTGGAAAAATAGCCTAGACACGGTCCATAGCACGTTGGATGGCCAGTCGAAGCTTGATCCATTGCATTTTTTTTCTTTTTCTTTTTCATTTTTCTTTTGCTATCTTTGATGGTGTATGTTTGCGATCTAGTTATGGCTTCATATATCATCCACAAGTGTGTTCCTTTGTGCCTATGTTGGTTTATCATAGGATCTTGATCCTAGGAGCTTGGCCACCCCCTTGGTTATTTTCATCCTATCTTACTTCAATTTGTACATTTGAACCCCTCTTGATTGCATGGTTGGCTAATTTAGTGTGATTTCGAAGCAAGTTCATCCTCTCACTAAAGTGAGAGTTAAATGTAGTGTAGGAAAATGCATACCCTTGTATTTTCATAGTTGTTTGAGCCCATCTTGCTTTATTTATCCTTATTTATGTCTTAATTGGTCCTATTTTGCATCCACAAGCCCAATGAATGGTATCTTTTTCTTGCTAATCCCGACAATCATCAAAGGGTAAATGATAATTTAATGATTCTGGCTATGTGTCCCTTATTTTTGGACTGGGACTAAGATGCCACCTAGGGCATCTTTGTCCTCCAAAGGTCTTAGGACCCTCTTTTTAAATGTGCCTTACTTGGGCCCCTTTTTAGAGTATGTGCCTTGGGTTTCATGCCTCGAGACTAAGACGCCACCTAGGGCGTCTTAGTCCCCCTTTAGTTATTTCAAGATTGAATTTCAAATCTTGGCGGGATTTAGCCTCCTTTAATTAATGATTTCATATGTCGGCTTGTTGTGGTGTAATTTTGGGATATTAAGTATGGATAAGTATAAATACAAGGTTCTTTCACTCATTTTCACATCAAGACTTTTGTGAGAACATTCTTAATAGCATAATTGAGTTAACAAAAGCATTCAAGAGCAATTCTTCAAGCATTTGGAGCCATCATCAAGATTCAAACATGATATCAAGGTTATTCTTACATCATGTGTGTTTTTGAGCTAACATTTATGATGTAGGGTTTTGATTCAAGAAAACAATTTAAGTCAAGATCTACCAAGCATTCAAGCATTTCAAGATCTACATCCAAGCTAGCCACTTCATACAAGTTTGCAGATTTCATAACAAGGGTTTGGTGAGTTGTAACATTGCACTTTGTTCATTCATCATTTCCCTCATTTATTCTATTTCATTCTAATGTTTAATTACCAACAAGGGGTTTGACCAAGGAAAACCCCCATTTGCTAACAATCAACAAGCTTTTCCTCTCTTTCTTGTTTGTGTTTGTAGGTTTAGGTTGAAGACTTGAAGATCATTTGAAATGCAAAGTTGCAAACTTGCATTTCAAAGTTGTCATCTTCATGGAAACTTACCTACAAGCTAGATCTGGAGGTTTCAGAATCTGAGATCCAAGAAGAAGGAAGTACAGACATTGAGCCTTAGGATCACATTCAAAGATTTTAGAAATTCAAGATGGGACTAAGTCAACAGCAAGGGTGTTTTAGTCCTCCCAGTGGTATTTTGCAGAGATTCTTTCAGATTCTGTTTGGACATCTAAAGATTCTACATCTCCCCTAAAAAATGACAGTAGGACTAAGACAACAGTAAGGGCATCTTAGTCCTCCCTAGCATATTTTGACAACATTTTTGCATTTCCAGAATCCTCATCACATTTCCAGACTTCCCATGTACACACATCCTAACTTGTTGTTGCTTAATTTTGTCATTTATACTCATTATATGACTTGCATTACTAGATTTTGTGAGTTGAACGTTAAATTGTCTTTTCCAAGATTTTGCTTGGTGGTGAACCCCTTGAACCTTAAAGAAACCCCTCCTAGGTCTTCCTTGTTGAGATCAACTCACCTTTGTATTGATAGTCAATCCAATTTGGGATCCTAGGACATATTTGAATGACATTTGGAGAAGTGTGTTGTTCTATGACCTAGGTTATAAAGCATTCCCATTTCCCCTATTGTTCACTCATTATTTCGTCCTGCTGACATGTGCCTATCTCTTCGATAAGGTGCTTTTTTAGATGTTGAGGGGACTAGCCACTAAGTCCTACCAACATCTAATTTTTAACTTGATGAAGATTGGTGATGCAAACTCTTGTTACCTCCTATCGTCTATCAAGTTTCGAGGGTTTGGGATCCCACGATCACCATACTACGTAGAGCTCAAGCAAGTAAACCAACAACCATACCTATAAACAGTGAAGAACGAAGCCCTTTCGCGGGTCAAAATTCTCCCTTCCTTCATACAACTCATCATTCCTTTCGGTAAGGTGCAAGCCTCCCTATCGACCTTTGACTCATGATGCTCGACAAAGTTCTTCACAAGTTTTATCAATCATAACCCTTTCAGGTGTCGAGGTTCGGGGTTTCCACATACCCTTTACACCACTTCAATCAACACATGCTACAACTTCAAAGCCCGAAGTTCGATCCTCTTTAGTAACAAGTAAGCAATCAACCCAAAGTCTGAAACCCAATCAGACTTAGAGGAAAATTGACATACTTGTACATCTCTGGTAAACGATAAATGGTAAGTCTGAGGCTCGAAACTCGAACTTTGCACTTCTTCAACACATTAGACACAAAATCCATTCTCATGTTCAACAAACCTTAGCCAATTAGTCCTTATTGAAAAGAAATAAACTTTTTTTTTGTTGATGCAAGATTTCCCTTACACCTTGGATGCTCCTGCATCATATTGGTATATCCAATTTTATTTAAATAATTAATATCAATTTCATCAAAATGGATTGAAATATATCACACACCATTCAGTTTTGAATTTGAGTTATCACTATTGCACTGCATCCATTCATCCCATCCAGAATTTATTTCACTTTATTCACTGATTAAATAAAATGATTTCAATAAACTATTAAATAATATATACGCATTTTTTCCTCCTGGGGAAAGTCCTGTACTTGATCACTCTGAAATTACAATCAATCAGATTGACTCCTTCCAAAAAGTTGAATAGAATATGACTTATTAAGAGATTGCATAATACAAAATTGAATAAAATATCATAAAAAATATCGCTATTGTTTTGTATTGTAGAAGGAAAATGTTGTAGAAAAATGTGGTAAGTTATTTTTTCCAAATTTGGAAAAAATGGGTATAATAGAAACAAGTACCCATTTTAAAACGAGTACCCATTCTATTTTCCAAATGGAAAAAATAGGAATGGATACCCATTTACTCGTTCTATAAATTTGAATTTTCAAAGCATCTTTTGCTTTGGTTTTTGGCTTGAGAAAGTTTTGGTAAGTCAACCCTTACCCTTAGACCTACTACTAAAAGACTAAGGCAATATCAAAAGAAATAACTAACTTTGACAATATGGCTGGCAATTTTTTTGAGAATTTATTTATAAAATTAAACCCCATTATAAGTCATGATGTTAAGTTTTCAAATATATATTTTTTATGATTGGATTATGTTTTCTTTTTTTTATAATTAATTTCTAATAAAACTAGTCCATAAACTGAGAACGTCAGGCTTTTTTAGTTTTTTAATAGCTTTCAATTTGTTATTTAAAAAAAAAATGATATGACATTAATCTACAAACAATTCTCTACACAAAAAAATATTAAAAATATAGTTTAAATCAAATTATGATTTTGAGAGTTTTCAAAAACAGGTAATTAAGGCCAATAAAAAATTAATAGAAAATATTTTTAAAATATTATAAAAAAATATACACATCAATCTTTAGTTTATTACACATTTTTCTCCAAAAGGAATTAGAAAAATATTTTTATTTATGTGAAATTATGATATCCGTACACATGCATGGTACGGTCCTAAAAAAATGACTTTAAAAAATGGTTTTTATACATGTCTATTAAAAATTAATTTGTATCATCTGAATATTAGAATAAATTACACATTTGAAAACTAAACTCAAAATACTAAATTTCATATTATTGAACTTCTTAAGATTCAATGTATAGGTGTCTCCAATTTTCAGTTCACTTGTAACAAATTCTGAAAATCAAGAAAAACTCTTCCATTTTCTAAACATTTTGTGGACCCAATTTCTTGTACATGCCCATAATCATATTTATGTTGATTTTTCTATGTTAGTTGGATCTTATTTTCTATTTATTAATTTTTTCAACTTATTCATGATTGCTTAGGATTTTCAAACTCAAAATCTCCAATGTTAATTTTATATTTATCTATGATATTATTTGTGTAATGACCAACACTTTCGTTTTAATTGCATCTAGTTTATAAAATCATTGATTAAATTCAATTTTTCCTATATATCATAAATTTCAATATTTATGTTTGAAAATTGAATTAAAAAAATTTCTATTATCATGTTCCATGTTTAATAAATATTATTAGTTTGAGTCATTTTAGCTTCTAGTGTTTGTTGTTTGGTTGGTACATCTCTTCCACACATGACTTAGGCTATTAAATCCAATTTATCAAAATATTCAAATCCATGGGTTGAGTCCATAGATTTATGTCTTCATAGACCTAGGCCCCTTTTATATTCAGACTGGCTAGTGCATTCATATACATGTTTAGGATCTAGAGTACAGTGCCTAATTCCACTTGTCGACCTTAAAATATTGTTCACTTGTCTTGTTAGAGTTACCACGTGCCTATTCTACATGTCGCATCAATATATCAAAACATAGTATGGTAGGGCATTCTTCAGAACCATCTGAGCAAACAAAATACAGTTCAATCTCGCTTGTATTTGTTGATGTATATGTCTTTGAGCTTGGAGACTCTTTCTGTGTCTTATTCTATAAGGGAAAGGGGCCTATAGTGGATAGGGGTCCAATGGTGGGTATAAAAGTAGGTCTTGGTGGGCTCCATAGTAGGTAGGCTTATTATCCAATAAAGTTATGCTTAATATCCAATTGCAAAACACTTTTATCCATAAAGTACACAAATTGACAAATCATGTGATGCCACAGTAGTGCACCAATAATACATGACTTAGTGACCCACTATTAATCTCAATTTTTTTTTGGGCCTTTTTGGATACCTTGACAAAAAAGCATGTTGATGTGGCATCATATTTGATGATGTGGCCTTGAAACCATTTTTTATAACCAGGGGACTTGCAAAATAAGTAGTACAAATTTGGGAGTGATTTGATATTTTCTCATAAGACTTTGAGAAGCGCAAAGTTAGGGTGGCCCACTATAGGCCCCTCTCCCTTATCTCTCTCTCTCTCTCTCTCTACATAGTTATATTTTTGGCGGCCTCTATCTAATATAAAACTCTCACTGTGGCCCATCGTGGGTAACCATGTAGCCATATTGAATGTGATAGAGATTAGGATCCTGGTAAAAGCATTCCAACGTGTGTATCCATGTACACCTTATATTTGTTTCTCTAAACCTTAAGTGATAATAATCATGGGCTTGTATTTCTCAGAATTTTTTAATTGTTTTACCTTGTAATGCCAAATAAAGGGAATTTTGTGTTGTATTTATAGTTTTTAGAGAGAACTTTGAGAAATTTGTAAAATATACAAAGAAGATAGATGCAATAAGCATAGAATATGGATAATTGAATGCTCAATTTCAAATTTGTTAAGTCATTTTTATTTGATTTGATATTTATCTGGACAGAGAGTTCTAGGAAAATTTTAGAAGATTTTTATGAACATATTAGATCTACATTGAAAAGATGAAATTCTTCTTCTTCTTATTATTTTTGTTGGAGATATCTCTGAGGGGGTCCTCTTTAGCTTAGAGCCAAGGTTTGAGGGGTATCCATTCTACCAAAATTCTCCCTAGGTACGATCCCAACCTCATACCTTTTTAGGTGTTGGGGCTTTGCACTCAACAAGACTTGATCCTTGGTGGGCTCATTCTGAACCTTACAATTTTAATTGAAAATATGATTTTTATTTTATATTCCATACTATTTGAGTGAGTAAGATCATGATGGATTAAATAATGGTAATGACAAAAAATTCTATTGTATGGAAAAGTGTTAGATTTAAATTTATATCTAGATAGAAAAAGTGTTAGAAATTTATATCTCAACTGTGGATTTCCTCCAAAAATTTCCTAGGATTGCCTTAGAATTAGACATACAAATCCTAAAACATATCAAATAAACTTTGAAAACCACATGTTTAATGTTATCCTAAACATTGATAACTCTCACCCAAATACATGAGCATCTACGTATTCATGTTTAAGGTGTTAAAGATTATACACTAATAGATAAGATCTCATGTTTTGATAGGGATCTCTAGGAAAATGAAACAAAGTTTTGAGAGCCAACAAATTGGTAGATTGTTTGGGTGTATAAAATCGAATTGGAAAAAGTTCAACAAATGATCAAAGTCTAATTTAATTTCAAATTTTCACATTTTATTTTAAGTCCACGAAATAATCTATTGTATCACTTTTCATAGTAGGGGTCAAGTACAAAGCTACCTTATTTGCAACTTGCTAGACAATGTGGTTGAGAGTATTATAAGAGGATATGCAATAGATACATGGACCTACATTATTCTATTGTGATAACCAAATTAGAATAGCAAAGAAAATAATACAGCATATTGAGAATCAAACCCACTCTATTTGAGAGTTGGCTCCCCAAAGATTGGTTGGAATTGTGTATTATCCTAAAGATTATTAGATAGAAAACATATACATGATGCCCCTAGCTCATGACAAGTTTTAGACATTTGAAGCTTTGATTTGAGTTTTTTAAATGGTTATTGTGGTTGAGGATGAAAGAATGATGCTCATTGCATAGTTTGCATGTTTGTTTAATTCAAGATACTTGTGTAATTTTATATATAATAAAAAACTTGTCACAGTACACATGAAAGTTGAAACTTACACTTTAAGCTTTGCTTTGAGTTTTTTCTAATGATTAGTATGAGTGAGAATGAAAGAATCATGTCAATTATCTAATTTGCATGTATTGTAAAATATACTTAATCAGTCATTTGCATGCATAGTGCACATTATTTTAATTCAAATTACACAAAAAAGTTGGAGCTTACACTGAATTTCTCATCACAGTACATAGATGTTGGAGCTTACTCTTTAAGCTTTGTTTTGACTCCTTTTTAATTGTTATTATGAGTGAGGACAAAGAATCATGATCATTATATAATTTACATATATCATAAATATAATTAATCAGAAAATTGCATGTTATTTAATTTCAAATTATTTTGTAATTTTCTATGTTATAGAAAATTTCTCATCACAATATATCCGGATGTTGAAACTTATACTTTAAACTTTGCTTACAATGTTTATTAATAGAAATGAAAAAATCATATCTATTATATAATTTATATGTATTAAAGTATATGATTACCCAGTAGATTACATATTATTTTAATTAAAAATTGTTTGTATAATTTTCAATATAATAGAAAATTTCCCCTCTCATAATGCAAATAGAAGTGTATTGCTTTTATCATTTATATTGCAGCTCTATAAAATAACAGCAACAACTAGTATAATTTTCTGTATGTATGACCTATTTTGTTTATAATAAGTTATGAATATATGATGTTTTTAAAACCGTAAAAACAGAGCAAATTTCCGACCGAATATGGCACTATGATACCAATTCAAGCATTACCTACCCTGTACAGCTGTATAACAGGGTTTTCCCAACCAGATATTGAATCTAAAGTTCTTTTGAGGAGGGGGCCTGGTTTGGGGCCCATAGCAGAGGGAAAAGATATTATTGCTCTCATGGAAACACATGAACATGAGGGCTGCAGGATACTTGAATTTGAAGGCTATAACAAAGTTTCAGTTTGGAATGAGTTAACGAAAAGTGGCAAGGGACATGGCGGGGTGACAATCTTGGTTAGGAAAGAATGTGAAAAATTCATAAAAATTGAAAAAAAAGACCCAAATAACCAGTACATTTGGATGAAAGTGGCAGATGGGGAGTCTACAATTTGGATCGCAGCTTGTTATTTCGCCCCTTATGGCTCTGAAGTATACAAGAAGAGGAGCCTAGATAGAGATCATCCATATGAAGCATTACAAATAGACATGACAAAGTATGGTGCTACAGGCAAGATCATTTTGCTTGGAGATTTTAATGCAAGAACAACAAATAACCAAGCTTTATGCTTTAGTAAAGAAGAGAGGCAGAATAGTAATCCGTTGTGGTTAGAGGAAGAAGAAAATCAGAGGTGGAAAAGGGTATCTCAAGACTCAAAAGGTGGTGTTTCGTCTTTCGGTGCAAACTTGTTGGGGTTTTGTTGTCTTCACAATTTAATCATATGTAATGGTATAAATACATTGCCGAGATCAGGGGCCTTCACATGTCACACTTATAATGGGAAAAGCGTGGTGGACTATGTCATTGGTTCACAAAGTATTGTACCAAAGATAATTGAGGTTGAAATAGGGGGCTGCCCATTAGAACTAAAATCTGATCATAGTCCTATTTACATTAAACTCGGAATGGAAAATGATACCCAGCCGAGAACTAGTTCACAACCTGACAAAAGAAGGGATCTTCAAGATAAAATTCTGCTAACCTGCGAGAATCAAGACATATTCAGAAACATGCTCGAAAAACAATTAAAAGAAATAAAAAGCAGTGGCAGCCCCAACAAAAACCAAAACTTTATAAACAGCAGCAAGCTGATGTCAATCATTCACAAAGCTCTCACATCATGCAAAAGAGCTAAGGGTAGAAAAAATTCCAAATGCAGTTTTCCAGCTAATCCATGGTATGACGAAGAGTGTAAGGCAGCTAAAAGGGGTTTGAAAATTTCCGGAAAGGAGCATGCAAACAAAAGATTGTATGAGAAATTAGTAAGATTAAAAAAAGAGGAATTCATGATAATAAGAAGGAAAGAACTAATTTCTCTTGGAAGGCACAACCTGAAGGGTTTTTGGAGAGAATTGCAGCAGGCTAGAAGTACTAATGAGAATAACATCACAGACATTCAATGGTTAGAATATGCAAAAATACTGTATGAAAGAGACCAAGAAAAAACCTTACCTCCAGCAGTAAACATTAATGATAAACTTTTCACCACAAAGGATATCAAGGTTGGTATTAAAGCTTTGGTAGTGGGGAAGGTTCGGGACATCGATGGTTTACAGGCTGAATATTTGAAATGGGGTTTAGAGATCTTGGCACCGCATATCAAGAAGATTTTCAATAGGATCATTCAACATGGGTTTCCAAAAAATTGGACAACAAGTGTGGTTATCCCCCTCCACAAGAGCGGGGATGTCAACAATCCGTCAAACTACCGCACCATAATGATTAATCCCCTTTTTGGGAAGCTCTTTGGGAGCATGGTGGAATGCAGAATCAGTTGTTGGTCTGAGAAGGAAGGTAAAAGGGCGAAAGGGCAAACTGGGTTCAGACCAAAGCATTCTACAATTGATCATTGCATCACTCTCAGACACATGGTAGAAAAAGTTTGGGATAAACAAGGTAATGAGGTTTTTTGCTTTTTTGTTGACTTCAAAAAGGCTTTTGACACAGTCCCTAGAAGCAAACTTTGGGACATAATGGAACAACTTGGAATTTCGGAAAAGTATAGGGCTGCTGTTCATAGGCTTTATGATCAAGTCCACGCCAAAATCAGAACAAAGGTGGGTCTTTCAGAGTGTTTTGGGAGTGACATTGGGGTCAAGCAAGGCTGCCCTTTATCTCCCACCTTATTTGGGCTGTACATAGACAAGTTAGAAGAATGGTTAGATAAGAGGGGGGGCGATGGAGTGTTTTTGGCCACTTATGTGGTTAAATTGCTGCTATACGCAGATGATCTTACCTTAATGGCAAATTCAGAGAATAGTCTTCAAGAACATCTAAAAGCCTTAGAGTTGTTTTGTCAGGATGTAGGGATGCAAGTGAACATTAGCAAAACCAAGGTCATGATTTTTACGCTGAAAAGAGCTAAGAAACAATTAAACTTTATGTTTGAGGGAAGCTCTTTGCAAGTGGTAAATGAATACAAATATTTGGGTCTCGATTTTTGCAGCAATCTCAGTTGGGAGACTTGTAGGGCAAAAAGGATTCAAGGGGGCTGGAAAGCCCTCTACTTGCTTCAAAATAGATGCAGATCAGCTGAGCTATGGGATTGGAAAACAAAGAAGAAATTATTTGGGCTGCTTGTCACTCCAGTTGTATTATATGGCTGTGAAGTTTGGGGCTGCAACACTTCAGCTCTAAAATGGAGGCAAATAGAAAGATTACAAAAGCACCTAATCACCAGCAGTTTTAAAATAAAAAGTACAGTCTCGTATGAGATTGTCCTGGCTGAAGCGGGGGCTTTCCCAATGGAAATGACAACATTAATCCGTTTATTAGGTTATTTGAAGAGAATTGAGAATATGGGGGAACACCGGTGGCCCAAAATTGTGGTGGAAGAAAACTTAACTAGAAGGAAGAGCACGTGGATGAGGCAAAATACCAAGTGGATGGAAAAATGGGGGATAAGCATGCAAGAGTGTCCAAACACCAATGCAGAAATTAAAAGGTTTGTGAAGGAGAAAGCCAAACAAATCCTGTGGTCAAAACAACTTAGTAGAAAAAGAGAATATTATGTTTTGCACTTTAACCACACTTGTGATCACGGGCAAAAGTATTACGTGGGGGCAGATATAGAGTGGAAGGCTAAAATGTTGATAGCCCAGCTGAGAACTAGCTCTCATCGTTTGAGATGTGAAACGGGGAGATGGACAACACCCAAGGAGGCATGGGCTGATAGGATTTGTTGTTTCTGCTCTTCGGGTTTGGTGGAAACAGAATGGCACTACATCATGCAGTGTAAAGCTTATGAGGACATTAGGTGCAGTTACTTGGATCTGTTTAAAGTCAAATCGTTAGAGGCTTTGTTCGAAGAGGAAAATATCGTTGAAATGGCAAGTTACCTGATCAAAATACACAGTAGAAGAAACAAAATTAGCAAAGAGTTAAAGGGAAACATAAGTACTCGGTGAGGTCGGCGGTTGCTCGGTTTGTATCAAGTTGTGGTTTCAGTTCTGTTTTGGGGTCCCATAGGCCGGTTGGTCTCGTGGACATAATTAAAAGCATTCATTCATTTATTTGAATTATCATTCGGGAGATGTATTAGAGCCAACAATCTGTTTCTTTTTTGTTTTTAATATTTTCATTACCGAAAACGATGCCATCTGATCAAAATTTGTAACGAAAAAAAAAACAATTTAAGGAAAATTTGATGGATTTGTTTGTTAAAAAAGTTCAGATTCTGTTCTTACAGGTAAGGGTATCATAAAAGAGAACCCTAAGGCGCTCTGAAATATACTCTTCTATATTATTTCAATCTAGAAGTTATTTTCAATTTGATAAAAATAACGTTAAAAAAATAAACTTCAAGCTCAAATCATAGCATAGACAACAAAGAAAGTGAAAGGTGCGAGTCTAGAACATTAATGGAATACATAGATTTCCTAATTTATGATCTGTTTGAATTCTGTTGGAACCTCACAGTGCCTGAAATAAGTTTTGGAAAAATCTCTTGGACCATAGAGTCCCCTTGAATTCATGAGAGGCTGCACACACACAATATGTTCATTAAATTTTATCTTTTGACATAAAGAAGAATTGCTTAGCTGAAAATTTAATCATGAAATTACGTGAGATTGAGATTAGTTTGATGTAGATCTTGTTGAGTTGCAGCATCTGTTTCCAAATTATTGTTGACTCCTTCCATGATGTCAATATTAAGGTGGCATGCCGTGCGACTTCTACCTATCTGTATCATGTTTAGAATTTCATTCATGCCAAAAGCAAAAGAAGCATTATGATAGCAATGAGGATATGGATAGACAGTCTGTTACCTTTTTAAACAGATTAGCGCTTTCCACTATAAGTGATTTTGCCTGCGTGACAATTGAAATAAACAGCCATTACCAAAACAGCTTCAGTACAGTTGTGATCAGTAAGCAATTTACCCCAGCTCTGTGTAGAATCTAAACGAAGCCTTCTTCCTAATCCCACGGGTTAAAAAGAAAAACAGCAAATAAAACAATATTGCAGCAGAGATAATACACAGGAAAAACAGAGCACAACTCTGTATTTGCAGGCTTAATTAATATCTTTATTGACGATGCTTATATAAAAAGGGATTGCATTGCTGCATAGATCGCAGCATAAAAAAAAAGCAGTTCACTGCCTCCTAACTGAAATTAACAGAGGTAATACATTTTGCATTATTCGCCCAGCACTAAGGCTGAAAGATAAACGGTGAAAACAAAGATAGGTAACTGTACTGAAACTAATAAAGCAAACTAAGATTAATAACTGAAAGTCTAAATCTATGGATCAGCGCATGGGACAAGAGTCGACATGCAACATGCAATCCAGAATAAACTAGAACATAAATCTATCAATAGTGGCGGTAGAACGGAAAGTCAACTGACTATCCAATGTCAATTATCAACATACTCCCCCTTGATGTTGAGAGCTCACAATCTGATCTCTGAGTATCTAAAACTGAATTCTTTGCAATGGTCTTGGTGAAGATATCTGCTAACTGTTTTTTAGTGTTGATGTACTTCAATTCTATTGCCTTCTTCTACACCAAATCTCGGATAAAATGATGTTTTAAATCAAAATGTTTTGTCCCGCTGTGATGGACTGGATTCTTGGCCAATTTGATGGTATTAATGTTATCACAAAAAATCACTATAAGTTGAACCTGTATCTCTCCAATTTCTTCAAGAAGTTTTCTAAGCCATAATGCTTGTGTACCTACTAAGGTGACTGCAACATATTCTGCTTCTGTAGAAGAAAGGGCAACAATACTTTGCTTCTTTGAGCTTCAAGTAATCAAACCAAAACCAAAAGAAAATCAATTACCAGATGTAAACTTTCGGTCATCGAAACTACC
>VDFB02009924.1:0-41525 GCA_007258455.2 Sequoia sempervirens
TTACCTCCCAAGTTAAATGAGGTAAAATGATTTTTCTACATGAGACTAAAAAATTCCACTTTGCTGACCCTGATGGTGGATTTGACATAGTCAATATTCTCGATGGACACAAATTATCCAAATACTTGTTTTGCATAAGGCGACACCATTTTAGGGAAGGTTTTGCATACATTCGCCAAACCATTTTAGCTCCTAATGCCAAATTCTTTTCAATCAAATTATGGAGACCTGCTCCCCCTTTTAACTTCTCTAAACACATGGTTTCCATTGATATCAAAGGAATTTTCTTTTTGTTGTTCACATTACTAGACCATATAAATTTTCTAATCATCTTTTGAATTTTAAAAATGATGGACTTTGGAGCTTTAAAAACTGCCATATAATAATTTGGAATTGTAGATAACACATATTTTACCAACAAAATTCTCCTTGATAAAGATAACCATCTCCCTTTCCAAGATAAAATTTTAGCTTGTATACTTTGAATGATTTTTTTCCAATAAGAAAATCTTGTTTTGCCCTGCAAGAAATGGAATCCCAAGATATTTACAAGGCAACTGCACTTGTTGGAAACCTAACAACTTCACAATATGTTTCTCAATAGCAGGTTTTGTATTGAACACATATTTTTAACTTTCATTCATTTACTTTTTGACCTAAGGCTCTAGTATACTTATCCAATAATGACTTTATATGCAAAGCTTCTGAAATGACAGCTTTTCCGAAGAGCAAAGTATCATCAACAAAAAGAGAATGAGTCACCGATATATTTGTATTTGGAATAGGAACTCCCTAAATGATACCTTGATCATGAGCTTTATGTAAATACCTGCTCAAAGCTTCTGCTAAAATGATAAACAAAAATGGTGGACCCCTTGGGTAGAACCAAAAAAACCAACTGTAGATCCATTTAACAACACTGAAAACTTGACACCTACTAAACATGACATTATCCACTTACACCACTTAGAAGAGAAACTAAACTTCAATAACACCTGGTTCAAAAAAGACTAATCAACCCTATCATATGCTTTTTGCATGTCAAGTTTAATAATTGTTGAAGACATTTTATTTACAACAATGGAGTGCGGAGTTTCATGAGCAACAATTGCTCCTTCTGATGTTTCTCTACCAAGAACGAAACCACCCTGTTCCTCAGAAATAATTGCCGACACAAGAGGATGTAACTGAAGATAAATGACCTTTGTAAATTTTTTATAAATTGTATTGCAAAGTGAAATAGGTTGAAAGTCAGAGAAAGTATTTGGGGAATTTATTTTTGGAATGATAGCAATATTAGTCACATTGAACTTCTTCAACATACCTCCTGATTTTCTTGATTCCTTCAAAGCATTTAGAATATCAACCCCAACGAATTCCCAAATTTTTTGATAAAAAATGGCAATGAATCCATTAGGTCCTAGGGCTTTGTCAAGATGCATGGAGAACACCACCTCTTTTGCTTCTTTGAGAGAAAAAGGAGCCAAAAACCTAACATTATCTTCATGAGAGACCAACTTAGGGATATCCTGAAGAAGCTCTTCTCTTTCCCTTACTAAATGTGCATTGTCATTATTATTTGCAATTAATAAGGAAGACAAAAATTCAACCCCTTCATTCTGTATATCTTCCTCTTTTGTAAACAGAACTCTTGTCACACTATCTTGAATTGAGAATATAGTACTTTTTGCTTTATTGATTTGAGCTGAAATGTGAAAGAATTTTGTATTCCTATCACCATATTTTAGCCATAATTCTCTTGATTTTTGTCTCCAATAAACCTCCTCTCTCAATAAAAATTCTTTCCATTCCTCTTGTAGTTTGCTTTGTTCTTCAAATAATACATTGTCAAGGCCATTAGAAATTTAACGCTTTGATTTACCTCTGCTAACCTTTTATAAACCAAATCTTTCTGTACAAAAACATTCTTAAACACATGCTGATTCCAAATTTTTAATTGTTGCTTAACATGATCCAACTTCTTGGTCAACTAGAACATTCTAGAACCATAACAAAAAGGTGCATTCAATGAGCTTTGATTTAACAAGGTGATAAGCTCTGGATGCCTAAACCACATTGCCTCAAACTTGAAAGAAGATTGAAAATTTGACTATACTTTTTTTGCCATCAAATCAAGTGAAATAGCAAAATGATTTGAGGCAACAAAAGGCAGTATTTTAGATGTCAATTCAAATTCACTTAAGACCCAATTCAGAGATGTTAAGAACTTTTCTAGCCTTTCCACAATTTGGAGAAAATTTTCCCTCCTATTTGTCCAAGTAAATCCCCCATTTTGTGGAATTACATCCACCAAAGCATTATCTTGTATAAAAGCAAGAAAGACCACCATGTCTTTTTTTGGAGGACATATTCCTCCTTTTTTCTCTAATAAACTTGTAATTGCATTGAAATCCCTTGAAAGAACAACTTTGTCTTGCCCCAACCCATCTAATTTCTATTTCAGAGTTTCCCACAACAACTTCTTACCTACTGTAGTATTAGGCCCATAAACATTCAACAACCAAAAAGATAAATCAAAATGACTAACCTGCATTAGCTGCTAGTTATGATCATAAGAAAAATTGGTAATGCTATCTGTTTTTGCGTTCCAAAGAGTAATCAAACCTCTTGAAGCTCCTTGAGAAGGTGAGTGACAAGTTTTCCATTTGTTCCACTTCTTACTAATAGATTGAAAAGTCTCTTATGAAATTTTAGTTTCTTGAAGAGAAACTATATTTGCCCCACAAGCATCTAACTGATGCTTGAATTGGGCCCTTTTGTCAGGGGCATTTATGCCTCTGACATTCCATGATATTATCCTCATTGTAGTGTGGGAGAGCAACAAGCTCTCCTAGGTCTTTTTTGCTTCACACCTACACCCATTTTACCATCTAATGTTGATTGTATGCCTGCTGCTATTTCCTCTTGTAGCTTGGTAGCTAAATATTTCCTACCCCTCTTGGTAGGAAAATTTTTAGTTGAAGGAGACAACGGGGACTAGGATATTGATAAAGAACCTAGATCATCTGAAAACTCCCCTTCCCTAAAAACCTCAAAAGCAGTATCATCTATCATTTGTTCACCTACAGTTACTAAGGCTTCATCAAAAAATTTCTCAAACTCCATCTAAGAAGGAATTTTAGAGGAATGCGAATTAGAGCCTTCAAAAGCCCGTTGGGACTGCAAAATGAAACTACCATCATCATCTTGATCGTAAAAAATCTTTAACCTTTCTTAACATTGATTTGACAATCCAAGTGTTAGCATTGAAGCACATTGATTCAATTGTTGAAAACTAACAATATTGATCTGAGGAGCCAAAATCTTGAGAGAATGAAGAAAAATATTAATGGGAGACAACAAAAAATTCTCCCAACTAGGTACAAAGGAAACAATAATAGACTTGAATTGAGAACCAAAAAACTTGCTAACCGTCCCTTCATTACTGAAACCAAATAGTGATGAATTGTTGCCCTGTAGAAGAGGAGAACTAACATGAACACATTCTACCTCATCAGAATAAAATGATTTAACACTCTCAGCTTCCCCCAAAGAGAGATAGCTACAACAAGAACCCCCAACTTGTTCCAACACTAATGCTTTTGAAACCCCCCACTGATGCAACACTTCACTATAAGGACTTTGAAAATTAAACTGTGAGCTTAGTAGATTGATATATTGATTCCACTTAAAACATACGTCAAAAACCTTAGAGAAGAAGGTTAAATCAATATTTCACAACCACTCCTTGGTAGGAGTGGAAAAAGTAATAATCAATTTGACATTTAGAGGATTAACAATTTTTTTAAATGAATCCCTTGTCACTTCCATGCTCTGATCCTCAACCTCCACACACTTTTTTGAAGGATGAATAGGAAAGTGACAGAGAAAACAAAATTGCTTTGGATCCTCAAAAACCACCTTCTGTTTCCACAAGTTGTGGATTGACTTAATATTGACAACTGCTGGAAGAATTTTAGTAACATCAATAAGGATACAAAGCCTGACTAGCAACGATGGATTAGAAAAGAACTGCAAATATTGATGCAGAAAAATGCCTAACTGATTACCTAGGATTTCAATGATGCAAGACTCTCTGTATTCCAAGGGTAGCCCTTGCAACTGAACCCAAAAGGGAATGAATTTAATGATAGTTTGAGAAGGGAAAAAATTTGGAGTCCATAGGGTTGAGAATAAGCCATTACCCTCACAAATCCAACACTTTTTTTGATAAACAACATTCTTAGAATCTTTATCAGAGAAAATCACTACAAAAAAACCTCCGCCCTTATCTAAAAATAATACTTGATTAGATCCTTCCCAAGTTTGAAATATCCAACTTTTCAAAAAATCAAGATTTGGAGTGAAATTCCAAAACTTATAAATGAGGGCCACGTCCTTGAGATCATTGATTTGCGGCTGTAGCATGGAATCTGGAAGAGTAAGATTAACTTGATCACTCCCCAAATTGATTTTCTATTTCGGGATCCACATCTTTCCTTTGAATCCTGAATCCTTAGCCTTCCCCTACATATGAGACTTATGATGATCACTCTGCACAACCTCATCAATGCCATTGACCTTTGGACCCAAAAGAACCTTCTTATTGATATTAATGTTATTTGGAAAGGTGAGAGCGGATCTCAAAGGGACAAATGATTTAGGGAAAACAAGAGGAATGTTGTTCGGGAAAATGGTCAGACACGGAAAAGATGGTTTTGGATTGAAGGGAGCCCCAAAAGTAACAAGAATGGGAATATTATTAGGGAATGAAGCCGGTGAGCGAGAAGCAGAAACTACCTTAGAATAACTCCTAGTAGGAAAAGCCACATGACCACTTGATCGACCATAAGCCACATCGACTCACGAGCGAGAAGAACTCGAAGAATCTTCAATGGCTTTCAAATAAGAGGCACAAATGTCAAAAAGATCTTGCTTCTCCCTATTCAGAGATTTTCTGGCTTGAGAATTTCACTGAAAATTCCTATTAGAAAGCATGCTTTCTTCTTGATTAGGTATCTAAGCCCCATTTTGAAAAACACTACTGGGAATACCCTTAAATCCTTTAACCCTGCCAGGAAATTCCTTTTTCTCTGATGAAAATAATTTTCCATAAAATCCCAAAGTTGATATATTGAAATCTGCCCCATTAGAGTTGGAAAAACTAGTCCTTGGAGCCCTTCCTACCCCATGAAAACCCTTGGACTGCACATAATGGGCAATTTTTTTTTGAAAAATTACCGTTAGCAGCAAAATGAGATCTCCAAAATGTACGGTCCTCCATTTTTTCCCGATTGGGCCTACTCCAACCTAGTTCAATGTCACCCATGATTACTTAAATGATATTTCTTCACATAATTTTTACTTATCATATTTTCAACTATAAGTAACAAGTAAAAAAATATCAAATCAACAAATCCAAATCACTCAAACCATTACACTACATCCCCTCTTTCCATTGTAGAATACCTCTTTGCATTAAATATATTGTTTTGACTATTTTATTTTTTAGAGATATGGAAGTTATTTCATTTTATTTTACTTCAAAAGTATTTTACATTATTGATTTTATTAGTTCTTGCCATGGAACTATAGCAAAGGCCAAATCTATAACTAGTGTTTAATATTGTTTTTTTGAGCCAATCAAAATTGATATCCTAAGTACAATGATTACAGGCAAGTTAAAATAAATTTATTATAATTTTTTTTCTAAAACAATTACAAATAATGATTTAAAAATCTTTATTGACTAAAAGATAACTAAGTAAAATGCAAAGAAAGTATTCGATATAAAGTTTTGTAAAAATCATTTGCCTTTTATGAAACAAAAATGCCATTCACAAAACTTCTAAATTTGGCTATCCCTCTAAACAAAGATAAAAGAATTCTTAAAACTTAATTAGGAGAGATGAATTGGTAAAATTAAACTCATCAAATATTTTTTTAACATCTCACTTACAATGCAAACATAACATTATTTTTTCTCCTTATTATTTGTGTTAAAGCATTTTATTCAATCTTTATTAAATACCATTTGTATATACTAGTATATTTTTTAATAAAATTCATTCTCATTAATTTATAATTTAATAATATAGATCAACTATTTCAATAATCAAAACTATTTTGTCAACTAGTATATATACATATGTCTGTATGTATGTTTGTCTCTTAAATGAACAACTATATTTAGAGAATGGATTTAAAAAAAGAAAAATTGAAAACATTATTTTAAAACATTTTTTTCTAAATTTGTTTATTTTGCCTACAATATCTATGGAAACTATTTTTTTGATTACATTTGTTTTATTTTTAATTTGAATAAGAGTAAGAGACATTTTATATTTATATCTTTTGATTTAAATTTTATAAAAGTCATCATTTATATTTTTATGATTTTTTTTTCTTTGAGTGTATTGAGTGTGATATTAAAGTATTATTCCATTTATGTTTTGAGTATAATGAGAACATAAACATAAGTAAATATGCTATCATTTATTTTTAGCTAAAGAATAATATAATTATCTCAACACAAATTTTTAGTTTGAGATTATTATTATGGCAAGTAAATAAACATAGGCATTTATACATTTTTATTTTTAGATTATTATTATAGTAAGCTATAATATAGACATGATGTACATTCATGTTGTTTATATTAAGAAGTAGTTTTAAAAGAATTGTTTACTCACCAAAGAAAAATAAATAGAATAGAAGTATTTTATTTTATTTTATTATATAATAACTTCTTTATAATTTAAGTTTTTGAATAGTTTTAGACATAAGAACTATGATTTCAAAATTGGATTTAGGCAAGTACAAATTCTACTTTTTCAATTTCTGGCTATATGATGAATTGTGTTAGCATTCTAAAAATCATGTACTCTATACACAACAAATCACAACACATGCAATATTTCTACAAGCAGTTTTCTTTTTGTATGACAAAACATATTGGTTTGACAAGCTCTAAGAGCAAGTTGTTGAAAATATAAGAGATTTAAGATATCTTCTTTGGTGATGTATTCAACTTACAAGCTACTCCTTAATTAAAAATCAACATTGATTTATTGAGAGTCCCTTCCATTTTAAAAAGATATAATATGATAAAACATGGTTAAATTTGGTTGAAAATTCTCTTGTATTTGTTTTTTCCATCAACAACATAGTTCAAATTGTTAAAAATACGAGAGATTTAGGTATCTTCTTTGGTGATGTATTCAACTTACAAGCTACTGCTTAATTAAAGATAACATTGATTTATTGAAAGTCCCTTCCATTTAAAAAAGATATAATATGATAAAACATGGTTAAATTTGGTTGAAAGTTCTCCTTATCAACTTATGAATTCTCTAAAATGTTATTTGCTTTTTCTATATCGATTTGTCAGCATTTGACAGGAACTTTAGATTATCGCGACCTTGTTTCAAGTTTGCTTTCATTCTTAGTTCAAAGCATTTCACAATTACATTTTATTATACTTAATGTCAAATACTAAGAACCATCCGCATACACATTGCACACCAAAATGCAATTGCAAGTTTTATTTTATTTTATGAATACAAATACATTACATTTAGATATTGCCATCTCTTCTCTTTAAATAGATTATAAATTTTTGAATAAACATACATCTATTCCATAAGCCTCTAAATTCATCAAAACCACCTACAAATTGAAACTTCAATAATTTTAATCTTAATAGATAACGTAATAAAAAGAACACACCTACTAAACGAAGAAAATTGATTATCCATGGATTCACACGAATGAAATGTTTTAAAAGTTCAATTAAGAAAAAAACAAGAGATGAGGGAAGCGCCGTGTGAGTAGCATGTGACCTTGTCCGGATACATAATGTGTGCTCACGTTTCTTTGTATTTTGAATTCTAATGTTTCCTTGGATCTCCACCACATCCTCCTGCAATCTGGTCAAAACAGCAAACAGAAAATTCGGAGAAATCACTTGGAATTGCAGGTCCCTGGAATTGAATTAGCAATGTGTACAGTCGCGGGTTCGAATCCCGTATTGTCTACATTTCGGATAAGAAACTCAGATTTCAGTAAACGTATCAATTCGTCACGCCTTTGCTCTGGTAAAGTATGTTTCAATACAATCAGTGTAGATGCCGAAAAAATTAAGCGTTTGATTAACGCCAAGGGGAGTCCCCCCAAGCAAACTTCTCCACCTGTTAAAAGGCTCCGTAGAAAAGAGACTTCGGATTTTAGAGACATAGATTCCAAGACTAGAGATAATGCGAAAGTAGATGTTTTCGCAGATGATTCTCCATTCAAAGCTTCTTTTGAGGACTACATTAAAATAATGGACGATGTCAGGCGTAGACGGGAGTTGAATGAAAGCGGCGAAGAAGAACGACAGACGGAATTAATTGCAGAAAAGAGTGTTAAATTGTACAAGAAATCTGAGCAGAAGGAAACAAGTGTCTATGGAAGTGCTCGTTTTGAAGCGAAATTCGACCGGATTAATTTAAAAGCAAAGAGAAAACAAAAAACGGAATTATTAGATTTTCAGGGTAGAGTGCGTTTTAAAGAGTTGAACATGAAGAATTTAGAAAAATTGAACGGGAAGAAGACAGATATTGTAAGTGATGAAGATTTTAGTAAGAACCCCGGCTCTAGGGTTAGCAGGGAGAGTATGAGAGAACTTAAGGATTCTCTTGATTTGAATGCAAAGGTTGGGCTCAGGGCAAAGGTGGAGCGCGGGGTTAAAACACGGGAAGTAGGAAGAGAGTTGAAAAATGCAAGGGTGAATGGAGTAGCATTACGTAAATTAAGAGAAAGGGAGTACGGTAATAGCACATTGGAGCATTCTCACGTGGTGGGTGGGAGTAAGACAGAGAACAAAGCTTTTCAGTTCTGTGCAGAGACAGGCCCCTGGGTGAAACCAGAGGAACGAGCTCAGCGACTTGCAGAACAGTAGGTCCCTTCTCCTTTATGTCTTCTATTGTTTTCTAAAAGAAATGCTTCTTATGGTACATCAAAGAGCGTGATAGTTACATGAAGTGCACACAAGTTGCATCTGAACAACAGAGTTATATGAAAATTTTAGTCTTATGTTTAAGTGTACGCAATGTAGTATTGTAGAAGAGTTTCCAAGAGTCAATTGTCTCATCAACTTAGTTTTGAATTTTTTTGTCAACGTTTCCAGGATTAAACTTCATATAAGCTTATCTGAATTAGTGTTTTAATTGTCCTATTTAGGACAGCACAAAATGAAACAGTGCGTATGGTACGACTGCTTTTCAAATAGTAAGAGAAAGATCCCTGAGATTTACTCAAACTTAAAAACTAATAGAATCTAGAAGCATACACATTGTACAAGATTTAAAAGGGGGTTTTGCATAAATGTATATATTTAATTTGACTGATTTTTTAGCTCTGGTTGCAAGCACTAGACTATCAACAATGAAGACTTACAGCTAGATTTTTAGATTTAAAGAGAGTAAACTATCAAGCACATATGATGAACTCAAGGTCCTATTGGTTAACGTGAAAAACGATATCTGGTTGTGACACAGATATTTGAATGGAAGACAGATGAATTCTGATTGTTGGCTAAAGTAGAGACCAACAAATCTACATTGACAAGAAAGAATCAAATAAGTGAACCTCATGGTTTTATGAAATAAATAGCTTTAGTGCATACAAAGCTGCAATTTGGTTAGATGGATTTTTTCAATACTAAGCTTGACCAACTATAATTCTCTGTCAATTTACTATATAAAATTACAAACATTCAATCACAATTACACAAGCACTTCTACTAAAAAAAATGGCTTTTGTAGCATAAGTGCAACTTCCATCAATATTTGTTAACTTTCATGAAAATACAATAATTTCCTTGATAATTTCTACAGAATAGGTTCAACATCAACTATGATTACAAATTATGTGCTCAAGGCACTTATTTATAAGCTCTCAAGAGGCAGCTTTAAAGGGAAAATAATAATAAAATAATATAAATGAAATATCAATTTAAATCATCCCTATTCGTATCTGCAGAAAAGAGGAAATAAAAATCTCTTAAAACAAAATTAATTCTAAATCAATTAACAAAATGAAATCTTAATAATAAGCTTAAGTCTATCTCCTTTGGGATTGTTTTTTGTCACTTAAGTCATTTTCAAAAATTTAAAATAACCTTTGACTTGCAAACTTTGTTAAATCTTCTGGAGTCTCTCAAATATGGCAGATTTTTTCTGGAGCTTGTGAAAATTGTTTAAACCTATTGATGGATATGAAATCGATGATTACCTTTGAAAAACAATATTTTGAAAAGTGACTTTCTAAAAATAGCAACTTTCTAAAAGTAGAAAGTTGGATTTTTAAGCTCTTCTCACCATTCATTGATTTAACAAACCTGCTAAAAATAGTAGTTTCCAAAAATAGTTTTCTTTTGAAAACTAGGTGAATTTTCTTTTGAACCATGAGATTATGCTTGTAAGATTTGGTTGTGGAGATAGCCACCCAAGATTTAGAGATCTAATAGAAAGCACAAAGTACTCAAAAGATCAATATGACAAGAATACATTATATCCCTAACAAAGAATGCAAATAGAATGCATATACAATATAGGAGACCCTTGGTTATATAGAATAAGGTGAGACATAGAACAACAGAAGATTATGACAAGTGTCTTAATCTTATTGTATGTGACATAAAGTGAAAATGCCCTAAAAATACCCCAAATGAACTTAAGTGATAAGGTGTGGAAAGGGCCCAATAGTGGAATTAGTTAGGGAAATAACCTTATTCACATCAACACCCCCTCTTAAGTGTAACTTAGGGGGAAAAAGGAAACATGCAAACATGCAAAGATGGGTCTTGGCTACAAAGCTTGATGAGGTACCCATGTACAAATGAATCTCTCACAAATGGAGAAAAGGAGAAAACCAAGTGGGACAAAACTCCTCCCCAAAAGAGAGAAAATACAAGAAAAATGCTCTCTAGAAGATGAGAAAGACAAAAACTTATGTGAAGAAAAAGTCCCTCCATAAGAGAAAATGAAAAGAGGCCATGTGACTCTTCCCAAAGAAATGCCTTGCAGCCCCAAGAGAGCTCGCAAATGATGATACATACTCTTAGTCAAAGGTTTGGTGAAGATATCTGCAACTTGCTTTGCTGTAGGACAATACTGCAAATCAATGACTTGCTCTTGAATTAGCTCCTTGATGTAGTGCATATGGATCTCAATGTGTTTGGTTTGCTAATGTTGAACCAGGTCCTTTGAGATCTAGATGGCATTCTAGTTGTCACAAAAGAGGACAAATGGTTGAGTAATAGTGAAGCCAAACTTAGAATATTCTAAAGCCAAATAGCTTCAGTGGTGGCATTAATAGCCTTAGTTGAAGAAAGAGCAATATTACATCTTACTCTGCCATCAAATGGGGCTTGAACCAAGAAGAAAGTTGTAGCTAGATGTGGACTTATGATCATCAAGATTGCTAGTCCAATTAGAATTTGTATATCCAACCAAGTCTAGTCCTATATTTGCTACATAGTGAATCCCTTGTCAATGAGTCCCCTATATCTAATGAAAGATGCGTTTGACAACATTCCAATGAAGGTCATATGGTTCTTGCATAAAGTGTGAAACCATGCCAATCATAAAAGAAATGTTAAGGCGAGTATAAGTCAAATAGATGAGGCTCCCAACAAGTTGACGACACAAAGTGGCATCAACTATTGGAGTACAACACTTCGCGTCAAGCTTGACTCTAGACTTCGTGCAGGATTACAATTAGCCATGTGGAACCGAGCTAGTAGATCAAGAGCATACTTGGGTTGAGTAAGAGTGATCTAAGAAGGGACCGAGTTATCTCAATCCCAAGAAAGTAGTGCAAAGGACCCAAATCAGCCATAGAAAATTTGTCATGTAGAGAAGATTTGACTCTGCTAATGATGGATGATGAACTCCCTGTAATGATCAAGTCATCAACAATAAGAACAAGAAGAAAATGGGAGTCATCTTGTTGCAAAATGTAGACATTCAGGTTTGGGTGGCATCTAGAGAATCCAACTGAGAGAAGAAAGGAGTCCATCTTGGCATACTAAGCCCGAGGGGCTTGTTTGAGGCCATAGATAGACTTCCACAACCTACAAACCAATGAAGAATCTTGGACAAATCCTTGTGTTAGCTCCATGTAAATCTCCTCCTGAAGATCCTCATGAAGAAATGCACTCTTCACATCCATCTGATGTACAACCCAACCATGAGTTGCAGTAATAGCAAAAGTCAAGAAAATGGAGTTCATTGTAGTGACAAGGGAAAGGTCTCTGTGTAGTCACTATCAAGAACCTATGAGAAACCTTTGGCCACAAGTTGTGCTTTGAACTTGTCCACAGTTCCATTTCCTGCATATTTGGTTCGATAGATCTACTTACATGGAACCTTTTTTCTTCCTTTAGGAAGTGTGACAAGGTCACATGTGTAGTTCCTCATCAAGAAACTATACTCTTCCTCCATTGTTGAATCCCATTCAACAATTCTTGATGCTTCCTTAAATGATTGTGGATAAGAGGCAAAGGCAATGTATACACGTGGAAGATGCTGATGTTGTGACTGAGTCTTGTGAGTGTCTAAAGGATCCCCAACAAATGTGCTTGTTGATTATAGAGTTTGTTGAGCTCGTCAAGGCAATGAAGGTGGGGATGAAGAATGAAAATCCTCAGCCTCATAATGTGAATGCTATACTTGTGAGTTCGAGGCGAGGTAGAGTTCTTTGAGTCATTGTCATCTAAGTTTGTTGTGGAGGAAAGATGAGGATGATGAGAGGCCAAGCTAGGAGAGCTTTCTTTGAAGTGAACACTCCTCTCAATGAAAAGTTCATGTGTCTCTGGATCCAAGAGTTGATACCTATTGACACCATCTAGATATCCAACAAAGATGCAAGGCCTACTTTGAGTTTCCAAAGCCCTGTGTTTCTCTAGAGGAATGTGTGCCCAAACAAGGGAGCCAAAAACTAAAAAATGTTGCACAATTGGTTTCTTTCCACACCAAGCTTCAAAAGGAGTCATACCTTTCAATTCTTTGTGGGGAACTTGATTTTGAATGTGTGTAGAACAATTAATGGCTTTAGCCCAATATTCTAGAGCAAGAGAATGAGCATGAATCATGTAGGTAGCCATCTCCTTCAGGGTCTTGTTCTTCCTTTTGGAAACACCATTCTTGTCATGTCCCCAATTTGGAGCAATAAGGGGAATATATTAAATTAATTACTTATAAGGTTATTAAAAATTAAATATTAAAAAGTAACCTTATATTTAATTAATTTAATATTAAAGTGACTAAAAATAAAATAATATTAAAAAAAGTCACTTAAAAGAATAAAATAATAATTTATTCTAGAAGCTTCTTGAAATCTCTTGTCAATTCTTTATAAGGGGCTTTTGGAGAGCATTTGAGATATCCTGGAGTCAATTATATTTTCTGCATATTGGAGAGCTTGAATGCTTGTTATAGCTGGAGAAGTAAAATTCTCTTAGTTTGCCAATTTCGGTTGTGCAACACCAACCCTAGTTGGAATTGTGGAGGAGTTATTTCAGACTTCTCACGTTGGACTTCATTGGCAAAATTTTGTGGCCTTTGGCCAAATTTTGAGGTGCTGGAGCAAATCGATTCATTGGAGAAATCCTTGTGTTGCTAGCAGTCCATTTTGAAGGGTTTGATCTGTATTATTTATTCGTCTAGTTGTAGCCATTTAAGTTCGACTTGGCATCATTGATAGAGGTCGATTTTGGGAAGAAGAAGATTGCAGATTGGTGAAGGTTTCTCAGTCCTATGGAAGGACGATTTTGCTTGTAAGAGAGATGCTTTGATGGAAGAACAATTTCATACATTGCTGGGCGAAGTTACATCTGCAATTTGTCACCAGCTGGGCGCACTCGGAAAAGGACGATTTTGAGGAAAGAAGCCATTAAAAATCAGAAAAAGGCCTGGGGAGGATCGCTGGGCTTATACAAGGATAGGCACTTCATCTTGGAGGGCATTGGCATCATCAACTTGAAGAATCGAACCATTTTGTAACTGCTGTATGCATAAACCAGGTTCTTTATATATATTAGTTTGCATTTCTATAGGGTTTTTATTCGCTGCCTCATACAGCACATATCTTTGTAATCATTGTAATTGCATCAGTCATAATCGTTGCCTCAAGGCAACAAGTGCATTGTAAGATCAGTCACCATTATAGCTAGCATAAGGACAAATCGGTATTGGCACCATATGTAATCATTTCCAGATTTGTTCATCATTGCATTCATTGAATAGAAAGTGGGAGTTGGCTGCCATATGTCGTCTAAATGCTAAGATTATTACATACATATCAAATTGTATAAGTTGCATATTAAGTGTTTGACAAATTGTCAAGGCAATAGCATTTCATATCAGCATACATAGGTTGCATGCTAAGTGTTTGATTTAATGTCAACCAGCTGTAGTTATCATTTTCAGTCATACATATGCATTTGAAGAGTACACAAAGACTTGCATTTCATCTTGGTTACTTGACTAGACATTTTAGCAATCAGTTTCAAGTTTCAAATCATCATTGGTATCAAAACAAAACCATTTCAAGCAAACTGAAACAAATTATCAGCAAGTTGAAGGTTGCAAGGAAAGTGTTTGACAAAATTCCAAAGGCAGAAAATCAGGGTTTAAACTTCAAATTTGTCAAGGCACTTTACAATTCTGCTTTGGTGTGTATGCAATTGAATGCTGAAGATCGATCCCTTCACGAGTGTAGAATTGCTCAAGACGATTTTTCACATATTCCCAACCATTGTTAGTGCAAAGAATCTTGACATGCTTTTTAGATGCTTCTCAACATGAGCCTTGAAATCTTGAAACTTGTTAAAGACTTCATTCTTTTGGCGAAGAAAGTAGACCCAAATATATCTAGAATAGTCATCAATGAAGGTAAGTACATAGCGGGCCTTGCTAGAAGGCAGGGTTGGAAAAGGATCCGTTTGATCATTGTGAACCAACTGGACTTCTGAAGCCCTCCAAGACTTCCCTTGGATGCTTGCCCATAACACAACTTAAACACACCATCTGAAAAATTGATACAAGGGAGTTCTATGACCATATCCCATGAACTGAGCTATTGAAGATGGTTGTACTTAAGATGGCCAAACCGCTCATGCCATAGCTTACTTATTGAGTTTGAATGAGTAAAGATGTAGAAGGAGATCGTGGCACAAAGTGGGAGAATGCATATAGTTGAGATTCATGGCCGGCCTTCCCCACAACAACCAAGGCATCATCCTCAAGATCTTTGATCACCACTAAATTAGGAGAAAACTTAACTTTCTTACCATTCCAAAGGTGAGTGATTCGGTAGATTGAAAGAAGGTTGGCACACAAGTTAGGAACACAAAGAACATTCTCAAATGATCCATCATCCATGTCAACCGAACCTTTTCTTACAACTTCCACTTGAGTATCATCACATGTAAGAATGTGTGGTACTGTACAAGGCTCCAATGATGAAAATTGTTCTAGATCAGAACCCATATGATGTGTAGAATGTAAGTCAATTATCCACTATTGTGAAGATTTTGCTGCTGCAACAAGTGCCTATCCCTTCCCTTTTCTTGATTTGGAAGAAGTGGAAGGGTATGCTTCCTATGTGTAGGAAGATGGCAAATTGATTTGATTATTTTTAATGATATTTGTCAACTCATCAATTTGTTTATCATGACAACGATGCTCTTCATGACCAACTTTCTTGCAATATGAACATGTCGTTCTCTCCTTTTGTGAATTCTTTTTCTTGGAAAAGGATGAAGAGTTTCCTTTTGAAGGAGAAGATGATTGTGCTCTATCCTTTAGTGGCTTGGACTTTGATTGCTTCTATTTCTTATTGGACTGTTTCTCATTATTTGGATGTCTTGCCATTAAAGCTTGTGACTTGGATGGCTTGAGAATAGCCATGGAGATTAACTTTACTTGTTCAATCATCAACATCTCTATAAATGAATCAAATGATGACATAGTATAGGTCTTTCCCATAGTCAACTGATGAGTTTGGAAATCAGAAACAAATGTTACACATCATGAAGGAAACTTGCTTAATAAATTGAAAATCAATTGTGCATCCTTCTTGTCAATACCACATTCTTTGAGTTGTGCTCTTAATTCATTAACTTTAGTTACATAGGTTTGGTTATTGTCAATTTTTTTTGGATCAAGATTATTGAGATCTCTATCAATTTGATCATACAATTTAGCAAGTTTATCCCAAGCCTCCTTAGGTGTTTTACGCTTATCAATGTGAAAAAGAAGGTCTAGAAAAGCATTCGTATGTAGATATCAAAGTGCCATAGTACTTCTAATGAGCCAATCCATCTTTTCTTTAGGATCTATTGGTTTTGGAATAGATCCATCAATGTGGTGAATTAACCCACCTCTCGTTAAAACTTTTCATGTATGTGATTTCCAAATTGTTTAGTTATGCGGAGTCAAATGAAGGAACTTAGGCTAATCCATGGCCAAGATTATGAGAGCACAAGAGAGAACTCAAAGAGGAAATGAACACAACCTCACAACACAACCCCCCCAAATTACTCAATCAAAGAACCTCCCCAAGAAAATATGATTTAGCACTTTATAGTTAGTGTGGTTACAATTTCCACTTGCTAAAGAATGCAAAGTATTCTTTTATCTCAATGCTTTACAATTGCCAAAATAAGGCTATATGTTGAAAGTACAATTTTTAATCACAATGAATACAAACTTATAGCACCATTGTGAAGTACACAAAGAATTATGCACTTTTAAAAAAAATTGCACCTGAAAAAGGATCTCATATGAGCTCAAATGAAGCCCCAAAAGTTCCTAAAATGAGAACTATTCAGCAAAATGTGACAAATTACAATTTTTGGAAATTCCATGCATCAAAATTTGAAATTGTCTGCACCACCACGTAGAGCATGAAATGATAGCTCAAATGAAAAAAAATTGCTCAGGAAAACGACAACTTGAGTCTAAGTTATGTTCTTCAAAATTGAATTACAAAATTGAAAATGCTGATGGAGAGGGGGGAGGGGCAAAACTTCAAAAGTCATATGTTGATGTCAACATGATATCATCACTAAATTTGGTGGAATTGCCACCAAAATTGGGGGTACTGCTTAGTTTGGCTATTTGCTAGATAACTTTAGGCCATTGCTAATTCTAAAGCCTCTACTAAATTTGGGGGAGCACTGCTAAACTAGAGGATGCAGATAAATTTTGCGGAATCGCCAAAACAATCGCAAAATTTGGTCGGTCTAAAGGAGGGTATGCCTTTTTCTTTAGTGAGGGGGGGCAGGGGGTGGGCGGGCTATAGGGTCCAAGCCCTCTTATAAGTCGCGACCCTAATAGGGGTTTGCAAACCTATAGAGGGGCAACCTTTTAACTAGGGCTCGTGCCAATAAAGGCACCCTTGCTTGATCATATGGGGCCTACGTAGGGTAGCTGTTGATGCATGTTTTATGACACTCTATCCTCTCTTGAAAAACTACCTCGTATGCTAAGATTGCAAGAAAGATCATATGGCAATTCCAATGTTTCGTAAGTTAGGTGTGGATAAGCTCGTGGATGATGTGATATTGCCGGTAACACAAAGGGATTTACTCTAGTAAGTTACTCAGAAAACAAGGACTTGAATGCAGTGTTATTTTTTTTTTGAAATTTTCTGATTTTAGATTAAAAAAAGTGAAAAAAGCAGTAAGGGTTTAGAAATCCTATACTAATCCTACGAAATCAAGAGACGGTAAGGATTGAGTGAAACTAAAAAAAAATACTTTGTTTCGCCACGCTAAACGACAACTACACAAAGCAAGTGCAATCTTCTGGGGATTTGTGCTTAAGATCTCTTCACTACGAACAACACCATCAATAGAACAATATTATTCGAAGTAAACATTGGAGCATCCACATCAAAAGATCAGTCTAACTTTACGCATTGAATGAAAAACATCCACTCAAAGAAAGTATGAGCTAAGTTTCACTAATCTTTACTATCAATCTATCATTCTCTTAATGTACATTCAAATGAAATTCTAATTCAAATCTACTCTACGAGGAAGAGAAATATGCAACCTGTTGTGACCTTTTCACATCACCCCATTCAAAATGGGGACCCCTAATTTTTGCTCCATTATGGTCTTTTGGCTTGGGGTTTTTGGTTTTGTCTCTCTCTCTCTTTCCGTCTCTTTTCTATCTGCCTTTCCGGGGATGTCTCCGCCATTGAGCTTAAACGTGAAATTTTGGCCAAGTCTGAAAATTAGGGTTTCCATCTTTCCTGGTCAGTCCAAGGTCGAACGAGGTGAATAAATTGAAAACGGAGCTTAACATTGATGTCAGTGTGCTTCTAGTAAGCTTCCACTGAAATTTCATCAAATTCCGGGTACTTACTTTTTTAGTAAGTGTGCAATTACAGGCATTCCTTCAGATTTTTGAAATTCCAATACACACGCATTCAGAGCACATCGGGTTACTCGCAAAAATTTGAGCGAGAACGGAAAACTTTCTATTTTTAGCAGCTCAAATTCCGAGCAAATTTCGTGGCTTAGATGCGTTTTTCAACGCATGTCCGTGATATTCCTTCCGGTTTTCGTGAGACCTTCGCAGTTGATGTGACATGCAAAATGAGATGACAACTTTCGTGAGTTCACCCGAGGCTATTTTTAGGGTTTGCATGTCAGGGTTTTCTTTGCATGACGGATGATTCCTTGTGGGTTTTTTGAGAGCTTCGCGATGATGTGACATGCAAACGGAGATAACCACTCATTTGGGAACTTACTATTTTTAGCAGGTGCATCTTGGTGGCCGCTTCCCAGCACTTCAAAATCACGAGCTGATCGTGATGTAGCAGAAACGAGGACAAACAGAGATCATTTGATATGCATGCAGAGCAAATTAGGGTTTCCAGCTTCGGGACCCGAAAAGAAGGGCAAAAAGTCAGAATTTTCGAAAACCGGTGTAAACCACCGCGATCAGTATCCTTCAGGCTATCTGCTGGTAAAATTTGAAGACAAACGGAGCACTTACTATTTATAGTAAGTCATTTTGGAAACAGGCTAAAAATAGCAAATCAGTTGCATGCGCCGATGTCGGCAGGAAGGTCACGTGGTGAGGAACGCATCATTCAAATTTCAAGTCAAACGGAGCTGTGGAGGTATCAGAAGCAAGCAATTACTATTTATAGCAAATCACCTTCAGAAATGGGCTAAAAATAGCAGGCCGACCAAAAATAGCAGTGTCAATAGGGTAACAAGGTCGTGAGGATGCAGTGTTTGAAATTTCAAATCGTTCTGAGCTTCAGAGATGCAAGAATCAGGAGACTTACTATAAATGGCAGGGCATGGATAAATTGGCAAAGACGAGAAAAAAAATGGCTAAGTATTGGACTTCATCTTGCAGCTACCTGAAAATGCGCCCAAGTTGATGAAGAAGCATGAAAAATTTTCTAAGTCCAAAACTCGTCCTCCTGCCTAGCCAAAATGCGCCCATGTAGCATAAAAGTCAAAGAGGTCAATGTTTTTCATCCTGTAGCTATGGCTAAATGCGCCCAACTCAAGGTAAAAGCATGAAATTTTTTCTAAGTCCAAAACTTCGTCCACCTCCTAGGCCAAAATGCGCCCACCCAGCAAGGAAGTCAAGGAAAGTCAAGGAAGTTCATCTTGTAGCCATAGCAAAATGCGCCCACCTTGAGAGTTGATAGCAAAAAAATTTCTAAGTGTTGAATATCCTCCACCACCCCCTAAATGCACCCATCCTACACATAGGTGGAAATGCGCCCAACAAGCAAGTAAGTCAAAAGGGTCAACAACTTTCATCCTTCTCCCTATGCAAAATGTGCCCAAAAGAGGGCATGTAAGGACAAGAAAGTGAAGTTGAAGGGTCACAAGATGGTGTTGGAAAAGGCTTCATTCTCCTCTCCCTCTCAAATGTGCTCATGCAACAAAATGTCAAAGGAGTCAAAGAAATTCGTCCTCCTCACCCATCAAAATGCGCCCAAGTTCAAAGAAGTCAACAAGTCAACAAAAGCTCGTCCTCCTCATATGCCTAAATGCGCCCAAATGGGGCCATGTGAAGACAAAATAGGGAAGTCCAAGGGTCATCCTGCATGAGATGTGATATGCGCCCAAGCTCAAGTCAATAAAAGGTGTTGAAGTTGAAGCGAAATTTGTTAGGCGTGTTGAATATTCACCTTCAATTGTTAAATGCGCCTAAGGTGGTAAATAGGAAGTGGGATATTGCTAGGCGTGGTGATGAATATCCTTCAAAATGTGTCATTTGCGCCCAAGGTGTTGAGTGAAGATGAATAATAATATTGCTAAGGCGTTGGAGTTTCAAATGAAAATATCTTTCAAGCGTGAAATAAAATGCAAGGTGATGAATAAAATATAACATGTTGGGCGTGATGTGTTTTGAAAGAAAATTTTCTAAGAAGAATGGATAAAAATTTTCTCACAGGCAAAGTGAACAAAGTTGAATAAAATTTTTCTAAGGCAAAATTTTTTCAAGGTGATTTAAATTTCTCTAAGGCAAAGTGTTTTCCTCCTTAGAAAGTACGCCTAGGCCCTGGAGGTGATAAAATTCTTCTTGAAGCACGAGCAAATTTTCCGGTGATGAAGTCAGAAGATGATGACAATGCAGGATTGATAAAATTTCTCAAGTCTGAGCAACAGGATGTTCACAGGAGTGAAGAATGGGTTAAAATTGATTGAATAATTTTTTTTCTAAGGTTCAAAATTTTTTAAAAATTAAATGAACCCGTTCGTTGTGTACCCATGGATTCATCGCATTTCAGAGAAAATTTTCTTCTGGGTACTGGACATTTGTGATGATAAGTGGATTTCTTTGTCTTCTGCACTTCGCCAAGGCCTTCAGTATGAAGAATTTAATCAGTGCTCAAACTGTGAAATTTTCCTAAGAAAAATTTAAAATCTTATAAGGCAAATTTGAATAAAATGATTTTTGGAAGGAAGATGCTTCAAACGATGAATTCGAAATGAGTTGCCTAGATGATTTTAATCTAGTTCTTCACAGATGAATTTTCCAGAGCCGAAGAGAAGTGAAATTCGAATTCAAGTGACAGAGCTCCGGCTGGTGAATTAAAAGATGAAATTTAAATTAAAAATTTTCGAAAGTGAATTTGAAATGTGGCAGTCAAAGTTGAACTTCTAGAAGATTGAGATTCTCAGACAAGTGTCAGAAATGCCAGAGGAGGGAAATTCAAATGAAGTAGTGGAAATTTAATTCACTGACTATACTTAGCTTATTCTAGAAATCGATTTTGCTATAAGAGCTGAGAAGTTTTTCATTTCTCCTCACCAGTTGAAAGAATTCGATTTTGTTCTAGGACTGAAGCTGAGTTGAGTGGGAAGCTGAAAGTTACTAAGGCTGCAAGTGTTGAAAAGTTTGAATTTTTGAAGCTTGAGAAGATCAAATTGCTGAAGCTGAGAAGGACGACTTGAATTGCCAGTGCAAGTGGAGAAATTTCGATTTGAAGAGAATACTGCTGAGAGTTTAAAAGGTGCGATCTTGCTGATTTGAAATTGAAGAAGTTGCTGAAGCTTGTGAAGTGCGCACTTGCTAAGTGTGAAGTACGAATTTACAAAAATTCAAATTGCTGACTGAAGTTGCTGAAAGTGTTGAGCTTGCTCAGAGATTTTCTAAGTGATTGAAGTTCGAAATCTGTTGAAGGAGAAGTTGAGATGGCTGAGGCAAGGGCGACTAGCAAGGACAACAATGGTGCATCCAGGCAAGCAGTTATAAAGAAGCTGAGCAAGACATTTATGCCAGAGTCAAAGTTCATTTCGAAGTTGGGCAAGCTGACAGATACCAACTTGGGCTCCGTCAACCTAGAAACTTTCAAGAACAAAATGCTGGGGATTGGTAGTCATCAACCTTCGAACACTTCGCACAACATTGTTCGAAGTGGGTTATATGCAGTTGCTGGTTTCCCACCAGCCATTCAGTGTTCGGAGCTGATGATGGAGTGCGCCAACTGTTATGAGAAAGATCATAGATCGATCATGTCACCAGATGGACAAGTGCTCGCCAACCTCACTCTTGCTGCCATTGGTGAAGCTTTTGGAATTCCGGTGCATAGGAATATGATTTACAAGTCTAGGGAACGAGCCGAGCGAATGTATGCTTTTGCATTCGAGAGATGTACAGAGACAATCAATACTCACTGGATGAGCAATCCCAAGCCCTCTCGTACGAAGTTGCCGAAACAAATTATAGCAGATGATTTGAAGCAGGAGTACTGTGATCTCATCATGATGCTGAGTCGAGTTGGAGGCTGCCCACAGTCATTCATTTTCGAGCCCTGGATGTTCTATTACATCAACCTTGTGCTGGAAGGAAAGGATTACGTCAACTGGGCTGCAATGATCAGTGACAATTTGCACGAGCAGCTCCTGAGCCTGAGAAGAACAAAGACGTTCTATATGAGCTCATACATCATCTACATGCTGGCTCGTATGACGAGGTATAGAGGAATTTCACACAAGGAGCCTGTTGGTTGTGGCTCTCACCAGTTTAAAATCCATGAGGCTTGTCCACAGTTGCATTTGACTAGTACCACTTATTACAAGCGTGTCAATGATGCCTTCACCATGCACATCACGAGATTGCTTCAGGAGCGGATGCATCACAGAATCTCAAGGGAGGCCCAAGAATTGATTGAAAGGTATGGGTGCTGGTTTATTCAGTTTCCGAAGTTTTCTTACATAAGGCTGCAAGGTTTTTCGTCTTATCCATATAGACTGCCTAAGTACCCAACCAATAGAATATTGATGTTAGAGATATCTAGGCAATTGGTTGCCTACGATAAAATTCAGAAGAAAAAGAAGAAGGGAGGTGTTGACTTCCCAATTGTCATGGGCAACTCGGATGAAGTGTGTCCTTCATTACAGGCAGCCAGAGAAGCCGAAAGTGAGCTTCAATTCTATCACTTTTCATATCACACCAGCCGACAGCACTATGACCCGCATAACAACATCAAATGGGTACTGTCAGAGGAATTTAAACACAAGGAAAATATTGAGGATTATTGGGCTGATGCGTCGGATGAGGTTGAAGTTAGGAAAAGAATGTTCTCTTGGTTGCCAATTAATATGATTAGGGAGTGTGAAGTTGTTCCGGTTCCAGACCAAGTGAATGAGGACATGGACGTTGTCCATCCAGATTATGCAGCAGTTTGAGATACTCCACTTCCACTCCCGGATTGGTCAGAACCAGAGGTCGCTGACTTGGACACACTTTCTATCCCGGTCTTGACATTCACTAGGGCATGGGTTGACAGGCGTGTGAGCAGGTTGAAGAGTAGGTCGATTGCTTTGACTTACAATTTAATGGGAGATCACAGGACACCCACCACCGGCAGGAAGAAACAAATCACACGAGGTCCAGAATCCAGAAGGAAGGAGCCCATTCAGCCGAAGCCTCCACGAGTTGCAGTTGAATCACCCACGCCGTTGGAGACACGTTCTCCAAGTATACAGGAGGTTTCTTTATTTGCTGATCAGAGGAATGCATTGAATCAGGTGCAAGCGGTACAGGAGAATAATTAGCCACCACGGAGAGAATTAGTTGGCCAGAGCGTCAACGCACCTAGTAGAGTTGATCAATAGGATGATGAGGGGACTACTACTGACCCTCAGTTTCAGCAAGAGTTAGAGGCGGCTTTGGATGATGATGATATAGTTTCAGGAGATACTCAGCCACTTGAGGACGATGAGCCTCACCAAAATGATGTAGAGGTTGAACAAGTACGGGAAGTAGAGGCACAAGAACAACAACCATTTGATATACAGTATACAGTACCTGATTGGCTTAGGGATAAGATGAGAAGAAGCCCCAGCGAAGAGATTGTTCCAGCAGTTGAAATGGAAGAGTTCTTGAACAGGATCAGGGCACCTCCATAGAAGAAGAGAGCACGAAAGTTTTCAAAGATATCAACTGATGAGGACGGCTCCCGCACCCTTCACGTAGCCGTGCCACAGGTTGATTGTGACCGAAATGAAGCAGTGCCAGAAAACTACGTGGTCACAACTTTGGAGTTAGGACGCCCCACAGGTGCACAGATTGTAGAAGAATGTGATAACTCCTACCTCGCCCTCAAGGACAGATTATTCAAGAAGGAAGGAAAGTACAAGAAGTTGAAAAGAGAGCATAAGGCTTTGATAGGATATGTGCAGCAGTTGTCTCGTTCTCGTGGGCAGGAGATTCCAGTGATAGAGCTTCCAGGAGAGATACCTAGAGAGTCAATCACTGGCTTGTTGGAGTTAGGGAAGATGGCACAGGAGGCAGACAAGTGGGTCACGGGAGTTCGTGTTCAAACAAAAAAGTTTATGGAAGACCTTGCTCTCGCTTTTCAGCAGGCTTCCAGTATTTTGGCACGGATGGAGGCAGTTGATCAGGCCTGGGGAGATGCTTCTGTTTATCAGAGCAAAGTAATTCAGCGTCTTGAGGCTTTGAGGCATGTTCCTTTGCAATTGCTGATTGATGGAGGGGTCATTCAGGAGAATGATAGGTACGACTTCTCTAGATGGTATTCTTCAGCAATCACGGGACGTGGTTTCTTCGACGCAGCATAGGCGGATTCAACCAGAGTACGGAAGGCTATGGCCAATATCATTGATGGAGTTCAGAATACTTTCGAGGCCATATTTGCTAGGCAGTTGAATCCAGATGAGGTGAATGTTGATAATTTGAGGGGTTGGCTGGTGCCTTTCTTTTCAGAGGTGAAGACCTTCGTACAAGATGATTTCGAAAACACTTCTACTTTCTCCACCTTGATCTAGAGCACTTAGGATTCCTTAGTTGCTTGGAGAAAATCTTGTGCAAGGCATGAGCAGTCTGTTACAGTATTGGAGTTCCAGCTTGATTGCATTCCACCCATTTCAGTTCAGGAGGTTGAGGCTGTACTTGGCAGATTTGTTGAGTTTGCAGCCAAAGAGAAGGAGAACGGGAATGGACTACTGGACGATGATCTTCTAGAAGACTGATTGTGGGCATTAATTGCCTTTACTATTTTGGGAGTGAGTGGGGAATCTTTGCTCATTTATTGCACCACTCCCCATTCTGGCAGTTTTTCGTGTTAGGGCTGAGGTGGCTTAATCTTAGCCACTCTTTTGATTGTAATCTTAGCCGTCCATTGGATTGGGCTACCTATAAAAGGGGGAGTCCCCCTCATTTGTACATCATTAGAAAATTAGAATCAGAACTGAGTTAGAGATTCGAGACTAGAGAGTAGAGCATAGTAGACATTTTGGTAGCTTAGCATAGTGTGGAGAAGAAAGAAAGTTTTCCCTTTGAAAACTTTTGTGGAGATTGTTGTGTAAAACTTTCATGATAATAGATCTTTTCATTGATGGTGGAATTCGTCTTTGTCATGGATAGCTAGCAAGGTCTCTTCTTCCTTTCGGATCCAAGTAGCATAAAGTAGCATAATTTTCATCTCATGCAAGTAGTTTACTTTGATGTGTGGTGTTTTATTGAAGTAGCTTCATTTCATTCCATACCACTAGCAGTTTGTTGATGACAAGTTCGCCTTGCGTGGTCCACTGGAAATTATCTTGAGTTTAACTTCGATTGTGATTTGTATATTTATATGTGTCATTCTGATGGTGTATGTATGCTAAATTGTAATCTGAACATCTTTGCTATCCCTTTGAAGATTGCACTAATTTTACTGAAGCTGTCCGACGTGAGGCTAGGTGAAATTCGGTCGAAATCTGGTGAAATACGGTCGAAGTCTGCTGAAATTGAGCCCCACATATCTTGCATTTAGAATAGAATATAAATTTCTTAGGCCCTACACTCATTTACTTTCCGTACATTTCTGGTTAGCTTTAGGAAAACATACCTTATTGCCAAATCATACGTGTAAAATCCCCTTCAAGTCATCCATCTACTGTTAACTGCAAGAATCTTGAACAATTGTGTAAGTCCCCTCGTGAAAACAGCAATTCACATCAAACCAACTGAGGGTATTCTAAGTATTTTGGAACCTTGGAGTTGAACGTGCGAACTTTCTTGCAATCTTAGTGCACGGGATACTTTGATCGAGAGAGAACGGAGTAGCCTTTGGACTATTTTGTTCTGCTGATTGGTGCGGTCACAAAAATCACATCAACACAACCATGCAACTATTTGACAATGAAAGGATTGAAAGCATCTCATGCATTATGAACTTTATTATCAAAATAGTTTTCAGCAACAATTTCATAGAACTCTCTCTTATTCTCTATTCTCTATCTCCTATCTCGTATATCCATCTATATATGAAAATGAGAGAGTGAGGGGGGTTTATATAGAGTTTCCTGAATACAATGAATGGCCAAGATCAATTCAAGATTAACAGCCCAGATTTAAAATAGTAAAACCCTAATTAGGGTTGCCCAAGTATGTCACGTCTCATACTTTGATGCTATTTGGACCATGACTTACTTTGATGCTGTTTGACCATGACTTTGTGGGATTTAATATATGAATTATGATACGTGTTAGAGCAATATAATATAATACAATGCTTTGGTGTGTGGAAATGTAGAAAAATAATTGTTTTCTTTCAGAATTATGAGTGCATTTTATTTTAAAATGATACAAAATAGGAATGTTGATTTAATTATTGCTTAAATTTATATTTCTATATTGGTTACTAATACACTTTCGTTTTTGCACGCCTGAGTGCATTTGAGTTGCAGGTGATCGAAGGCCAAGAGTGTGATTGAGGAAAAGAAGGTTAGCTTCCCGACAGGGTAAAAGAGGAGAAGCTCTCGATCGCGCACACACCACTTAAAAATCATGTAGTTGCATTAGGTCATATCTGTTTTCAATATGATTGTTTGAAATTGATTACGTGGTTTGAATAAGTGATTGATTAAAACAAAAGAAAAATATATATATACATAAAAACAATAGCATAGCAAAATTTAAATATAGTTTAATTAACCATAAAAATTGTGAAAAGAATATGGTTTAATTTATTTTAGTTTATCCCATTTATTTTGTGTAATAAAAAGGAAAATCTGAGTTTAAAAAAAAAATATAGGAAATTAAAAACAAATAATAAAATGAAAATATTATGTTTGCATATAATGAAATAATTGGTTTGTATAAAGTGGAGATATCTCTGTTTGCATATGGTTATTTTTCCAAAATGAAGAGGAATGAACAGCCCGAGAGAACTTTGGGCTCTAGAAATTTTTCTTAAAACCAACAATGCTGTTGGCATGTGGCAATCTGGGGAATTTGCATGAGAAATTTATCTGTCATCTGGAAATACTCTGCATGATCCTCAAAAAGAGGAATAAAGCTTTAAGAAAGAAAAGAGAACATTCATTGAGACATATCCGAGAGCTCTGGAAGAAGGCGACAGGAAAGTAATACTGGGCATCTGCACTGGAAGAAATTGCCAGGTTCTTTTCCATACTTGTTTTTCAATCAGATTAAAATTGCAGTAAGAGAATTTAAGAAATGAAAGGCTTCAATCTATGAAATGATTACAAATCTTTTCCAATTTTATTTCTGGGTAATAGTTTACTCCTCATTGCTGCAATATAGAAAGAATACCCAATCTTTTCTTCCAGATTAGGGTTACAGTCAGATGCAAAAAGCTGCAAATTATTAAACTGCTCTCAATTATATTTGAAACCTACATAAACATATATATATACATATATATATATGCACAGGAAACTGTATTCCCGTGCATATATACATATATATATATATATGCATACAATTTGCATAAAACACTGTCATCTGAAATAAATTCGAAATGCCTTTTGAGATAAATTTGAATGCAGTATATTACTGGGCAAAATGTCTCTAAATGTCTTTTTTTTTTAGTTATGAAACTGTTATACACAGGAAAAAGGAAAGGGATTTAATCCCTTGTCCTCCCCATGGGAAGGACGCGGATCTGTGGGGAGGCTCGCGCCCTCCACAGGCCGCGGCCTGTGGAGGGGGTGCGAGCCCCTCACAGCCCGCCCCCTCCCCATGGGAGGGGCAAGGGCTTCCTGCGCCCTTATGTTGCTCAACGCCAGTAAGGAAACCCTGAAAAATGTTTATATTCTGTGTGCACAGCCAGAGAACTTATGAACAGTTATAAAAATCAGTATTTCTTTCTTCAAAATTTACACTCAGCTGTATATGAATTTTTACACACACACATATATACATATATATATATATATATATATACACTCAGCTGTATATGTATATATATATATATATATCTATTTATATATATATATATCCATGCATATATACCAAAATGCAAGTTTGAACAGGAAAACCCTTTTAAGAGAGTGATATGATCTCTGTTAAAAATACACAAATATCTCAAAAATGTTAAACCTAGAACAAGAACAGAAGTATCACTGAGAAACCATGTAAACTGAAAATCTTCTTGATTACTTTGACATATATTTACATACAGAAGTACATTCCTGAGTAAAGGTATTCAATGTAAAATTCGAATGCAAGTTTATCTTTCAAACCTCTGTATTCCGAAAGAATTGCACTGTTTCTGTATATTACTAATATTCAGAAACCTGTATTCAAATTAAGAGTTACACTTTCAGTCAGCTTGAATTTGGAAAGAATAGAAGTATATACTGAAATCAGAAAACACTGTCTCATACAAAAGAATTAATTAAATTTCTCTAGTAGTACACTGATAGTATTATGTCATACATGATCTTCGTTAAAAACAGAGTCTTTTACCAAAACAGAAAGGAATTACTTACAAAAGAGTAAATGAAATCTTTCTACTGAACTTACAATTTTTCTTTCAACGGATGTTATGAAATTCTCATTTGAAATTCATTTAGAATCAATTGAATGCATGAAACATGTAAGAAAATGCACAACTTTCTGCGTTTGTATTTATTCATACTTTACTTTTGGTAACTTCCGGGACAGGATGCCGAAGGTGGACTTACAGAGACGGTAGTATTACCTTTTCTAAACTACCATTTTCTTGTATTATTTATGCTTGGCCAAGCACTTGTACCATTGAAATAGATGGATTTGTTTTTAAAAGCCTAGAAACATATATGTATTTGAGTCTCTGCCACCTCCTGTTGCAAGAAATGTGTTTTTCTCATGTTAGAAATGCATATAGGCACCAGGCATGCATCGAGAGTTCCCTCCTGTTTTACTGTTTCGGGTTGCTAGGCTCCTTTATGCAGGGCCGGGGATTTCTTCGAGTTAGGAAGGAACCCGAGGAAGTCATGGACTTCGTGGTTGGGCGGAAAAGGCGCCTGAATCACACTCTTGGCCCCAGCTCGCAAGCAGACCGATGGTGTCATGGCAGTTGGAGGTTCCAAGTTTCATTTGCTATTGATGTACTTGTGTATTATTCTGGATTGGCTTGTGAAGCCCATTATAAATGTATATGTATTTGACATTCTTTAATGAAACTTTGAAATAGAAGTATGGCTTGAAAGAATCTAATGTAACATTGATTTGAGGAAATTAAAGTTTTATGACTTAGCATAGAAAAGATGTTTCTATTGGAATTGTTGATTTCTTCCGAGTATGGTTGAATATGTATATGAGATAATTCATTGATGTACTTATGCTTTGTATAATCTTGATGAATTACATTGTTATTACATGAAATGCAATTTAAATTCTCTTTTATTGAGCTCCTTTGGAAGTTTTATGAACAATGTTAATTACTTGGAAATCCTTTTATACGGATTTGAACAATTGAAAATACTCTTATTTTCCGAGCGTTACAAAGTAACAATTAGTTAACTATAGAGAAGTCATCCACTGGGAGTTGCGTCCTTATCCACTTCCATAGCATTACGTTCAGTGAACTTGGACACGATCGCGGTGACTTCCTCAATGGTGATGTCCGGTAGCGTGCTAACTTTGTATTCCAGCAAGTCTAAATTGTTTGCACACTCTGCAAAGGCGATCACCCATTTTGATTCATGCAGTAGGAAGGTGTCTCAGACAGTTAGGAAATTGAATTCCTTAGTCAAATTTTCTTTCAGGATTGGCCCGACAGTGGTAGGGAAAATCCTTTGAACTTTATCCTTTAAATTTTCTGACTGCAAGTGTTTTCTTTAGACAATGGCTTTGTCAAGCACATCCGTAGCCATTTGGAAAATTTTACTCTGGATCCCTCTTACTTGTTCTTCAATTTTGGTGCCATATGCCTTCACTCTTTCCAAGACTTCTCGTGAAACCAGTGCATAATACCAGTTGCTGAAATTGTATGTTGTTACACCCCGATTGTATAGCTACTATTGCATAGGGAAATGCACTGTAATGATTGAATCTTTTAGATGAATAAAACATGTTGTTCTTGTTATCGAATGAATGTGTCCTATTTAAATGATTGTCTCATTTGTTTGATACTTCTATTGATGTAATTCTTGAATAAATGTTGCATGTAAGTTATGCAATAATGTTTATTCTAACTTTTGAGATGTTTTATGTATACTGCTTTGTTTTGAGCATATGACTTCCGTTGTCGTGTCATAATGTGTAGGAAAGAGGATCATTCCTCCAGGAAGAGGAGAGATATCACTCAGGGAGGAGCTTGGTCGGGTAAACAATAACGAGTACCAATTGAGCATACACACACGTCAGTATAGGTTCTGAGGAACCAAGTTAGTTAAGTTGGTCTAGATAAGTTATCCTTAGGCTTTTGGAGTTATGTTTACTTCCTTGTGCTTTGTAAGTGATGATTACTTATTTATCTGACTTACTATGCTATGACCCTTGTATGGAAAATGTGAAAGATATAGGTTTAAGGTTGAGTGGGTACGTATACACATGTATACATTGTGTACACATATCTATATGTATAAACATATTGATACATACATATGTTAAGCAGATGGATATGCTCATACATATGTGTCGACATGTATATACACATACATACGTATACACAAGAGTATATATGGTTATACACATGTATATACGTACACACCTCGCCTAATATCTGTGGTGAAAATAATATTTTAATATTATTGTCTAGGAAATTTAAATATATGTGTATGTATATATGTATATATCAATGGAGTAATTATATTTTACGATATATACATAGATACATAAATACATGTGTAAATACATATATATATATATATTTATATATTTTATAAGGTATAAAATATATGTACATATATATTAAGGGAATATATGCATATATATATATATATATACATTACGATGGTAATGTCGAAAATATATATATTTATATATATAAATATATTAATACCTAATAAAAATACATATATTATAAAATATATAAATATATATTATTAAATATTTAAAGTGAAAATATTTTTAAACTCCAAAGTGAAAATATTTATAAATATTTATAAAACTCAAAAGTGATAAAATTAAAAGATTCAAATGTTTTAATATGAGCAATGTTATTAAAGCGAACTATTGAAGAGAATGGTTGCTAGTCTTAAGGAAAATATAAGCCTTCATAAAGTATCAAGCTTTTTGAACATAAGGAAATAATATGAATCAAATGTTTTGGAGGTAACATTTGAAAATAAACCAAAAATATGGCCGAGAGTTTTTCCCATGAATGAAAGAAAGCTTCAACGCAGCAAAAAAAATGGAGGAAAGTTTCAGCGCTAGAGAAAAGGAAACGCCAGCCAGATAAGGTGTGCTGTAGCAAGCAAAAACTTGACAAAATCGCAACAAGCATGAGTCATTCTTTTTCATGCACCAAAGAGGGATGTTTTTCCTATAAGTGGCGATTTCTGAGCTTTGAGTTGAATAAATCTGGTTATGTTGGCTCCAAGAGGGTCGAATCACTCCTTTTTGAGATGACATAGGGTTTATAAGCCTGCCATGTAGCATTTGACTGAGTTTGGGCGCCTTGTTGTTAGTTTACATGATCACAATGAAGGAATTTGTTGCAATTTCGAGCCTATAAATACACACCTAGCCATTCGTTGTTTCATATCCTTTGAGCAATTTGATACCTATGTTTTTAAGAGCTTCCTTGTCCATTATCTAAACTGCTGTGTTTTTCTCTATTGCTGCATTTTTCCATTTTGCTGAGTGTGAGAATTATAGAAGCTTTTATCAGCCAATGTCAGTATACTGTGCTAAATTCCTTTAAGCTTTGAGAGGAGGAGTGAATCTATATTTGAATTGACTGCTATTAGAGAAGTGCCATTTGTGAAGAGTGACTTGAAGAAATTGTCACCATTGAAAGAGAAACTTGCAAAGCAGCTACCTCCATTTGGGATTCTGGAAATTGCTGAAGGAGTGTTAAGAAGAGCAGTGCTGGGAGAAGGAGTTTAAATTACCAGGCATGAAATCTATTTTATTATAATTCTTGTTTGAAATGCTGCATTCTCTTAGCTTTATGTTTGATGTTTGCAAGTAGATCAAGGATATTTAGAAATGTCTCGATAAACTTTCATTGCATTTAAGAGCAAATGAATAAGGGAATTCGTTGTAGGGAAAACATTACAATTAAGGGTAAATGCATAAGGGAATTCAATGCATTTTAATGGTAGATGAAATGAAGGATTCTAGGATAAAGGGGTTGTAAAAAGGGGATCAAATGTTTAAGAAGCTTAAGAGTAGCTTTACTTAATTTGCATTATATAAAGAAGGGTTTTTAGATGCATTTGATTGAGTTTTGCATTTTTGTATGATCTCCGTATATGGAGAATACATAGAGTAATTAATATCTACTAGGAACGAAATGATGTGAAAACCAAGTATGGTCTCTAGCTTATGTTATTAGGTTAATTGTGACAAGCTACACTCCTAGGATAAAGATTTCTTAAATCTGGAGTTACGATATTAGAGACTTGTTGATTGACTCATTTCTTAGTAGATTGTTTGAGGTAGGAAGTCTGGGGTAAGCTAAACCCATTGAAGGACATAGCCTACGCATAGAGTAAGGTAGCCCAAAGTCAAATCGGCTCTGAGTAGTGTTTATGATAGATGACCTTCATTCGAAGTACTGAATGAGAAATGTACGACATCCACTTAGGTGTGAGATAGTTGAGACTACATTGTCAGTTCATTGTGATCCTTGTACTAGTTCGAGATTGTGAAATAGAAAGGTTCTAGTTGTGTAGGACACATCACTATGCTCAGTTGGTAATCGTTAAAGGATACCCTACCAATCTCTTCTTCGAAGGGAGGGCCATCTATCTAACGATAGGTGTGTGGGGGACCGCATTATAAGTCCGTGGTTGGCGGAAAAGTGCCCGAGTGATGTTTCTCCTCCACAGCAAGCGACCGATGTACCAAGATTTGAAAGGATGGACTCCTGGACCTTCTTACTTCTATTTGTGCAAAAGCTTATGAGCTATGAATGTAATTATATTACTTTTGTACTTTGAATTATATTTGCAATGTAAATGGAATTCATGTGGAAATATTTTGTAACTTGTATACAATTATCAATGAAGAAAGGAATTTTTTTATCGTATTTACCTTTGTTACTTGTTACCCTTATTTGATTAGAGTATAATTGGAAAAAAATTAATTTACGCAAGGGGAAGGTTGTTACATATGCAGCCCCTGCTTCAATGATCTCATCAATCAATCTTTGCTTTGGAATTCCCTTTATCTCTCGAAGACATGGAAGAATTTTGCTTTGAATGTCTTGGAGGCTTTCCCATGCTTCTACTAGGTTCACAACTCGCGAGAGCAGGGAGGAAGTTTTCCCATAAACATATGCCAACTTTTTTGTGAATGCCATTGCCTCTTCTTTCTTCCCTGCCATCCATTCCTTGGTTTCCTTGGCAGTAGTCAACTCTTCTTCAAAATTTTTGACTGGCTCCTGTGAAGAATTTGGAAGTGGAGGGGCTGATTGGTCACCTTGATTGAGCGGCTTGGTTAAATGCTGGATGTATTCTTTTAAGCACTCAATCTCCCTTTTATACTCTCTTTTCTTTGCCACTTCTTTTTCCAACCTAGATTTAATGGTGGCAACGGAGTTATCCAGGTCCTCAACTTCCTGTCCCTTTGTTGTTGGACCAATATCAATGGTTGTAATTGCATATTCATTTGGGGCAATTTCATCTCGTGATTTCTCAATTGTTGGTACTGCAATCTGCACTATACGGTTACCAGCTTCATCTCTTTGTATTGTAGAAAATTTCTTGGCTGGCTTCTTTGTAGTAGCCTGTTCTAGCCTTGCCAAGAAGTCTGTAGTATCATCTTCTTCTGGTACCTTAATTTTTAGTCTCTCTTTCAGCCAATTTGGGATTGTCGGCTGTTCAATTTTATCTTCCTGATTATCCTGAATGTCTTGCATATCCTGAATTTCTTGCATAGATGGGATTTCCTGAATTCCCTTAAGGGTGGAAATCATTCCCTCTTGGAATTCTCCTTCCATGATATCCATATCATCATCTGATTCAAGAATCTCCGTTCCTGTAGGGGAGTGATGATCATCATCTTCCAGTTGCACTAGCTCCATATCCTTCTCTAGAACTGGCGAAGGAAATCTAACTTGTCCCCATGATTCTTCCTCCATGATCAATATCTTGTCCATATTTTTGGATGTGGCTGGATGAAGGGCCTTGGATTTTTGCATCCTTTGAGCAGGTACCTCATCTGTTGTGATGTCCCCATCACAAAGATAAGTATATTTGATATATTTATATTTTAATGGATATACTTATTCAAATAGAGTAATCATTATAGAACATTCTCAACTAAAAGCATGACTAACTTGTGTGCTGTCAGTGACAGATTAGAAGAAGAGATCCGAGGTGTTTGCTTGAGGACAAGCAAAGTCAAGTGGAGGAGACTTGTGATGTCCCCATCACAAAGGGGCATATGAGATAAGTATACGCTTAATATATTTATATTTTTAGATATACAATAACATGTTAGTAATATGCACAATAGATAGAATACTCATTTAGAAGAAGGCAATTTAAAATATCATTATAATTATAATTATCATTGATAACATTACAATTATAATAGTTAGAGATGAATATAATATTATTATTATTATAATAATATATATAAGTCAATTAATCAAATAATAATATATTGGTAAATTATTGTTATTATATTCTAAATATTAGAATACAAATAACTTAAAAATAATAATAAATAAAATAATTACAATTAAAGGACAAACTGAAATATTATTACTCTAATTATAATTGTTAAGTATCATTTTCAAAATAGAAATAAATAATATAAAAATAAATATCCTCACAAATTAAAAATATAATGGGTAAATAACAAAAGCAGCCATTCATTAGGAAATAAACATAACTAATCCAAAGTGAAGCAATGCCTATGAAAAGGTATGGATGCTAGTTAAAGAATATGACCTTTCCTAAGAAATCGCAACCCTCTCCAAGTGGGGGATATAAAATCAGATTCTATGGAAAGAAGGAAGGCATCAAGGAAGAAGCATTGGAATTACAAGGGGAAGCATTTTAGGAAAAGAATTCACCAGCAGAGTATATACGTTGGAGATATAAATCTGAAAATGAAGATAAATAAAATAAATGGGAAGTATGTACCATGGTTGGCATATTTGTCATTCTTGCCTCCAATAGTAAATAAGTAATAAGTATAAATAATGTGTGGGTGAGTATATAAATATAGATAGTATATAATTCCATTTTTATGAAGATAACATGCAATAAGTAAATAGTTACAGATGATATTAAAATAGAAACACAATAAGTAACGAATATGTAAATATAGATAGTATGTTATTATTTATGGTGAGTAAATGTAAGGCGAGGCCATAGATAGTATGATTATAATATCTTTTATTGTTATGGATAAAGTAATAATAGGATCCATGGACAATTAAATAATGGGTTATATAAAATACTATTACAATATCTTTAATGTTATTTATGAGGTATAGTTGTTGATAGTAAGTTTCTTATTAACAGGGTTTATATAGGTAACATTTTAGTGTTACCATTCATGGATATTTAATTGTAGTACTAGATATGTATATATGTATATGTATATGTATGTATGGGTAGATGTGTGAATTAGATATATACAATAATGATGTTTGCAGCAATTCTTAAGCATTATGAGAAACTATGATAATTTAAAATTGGTACAGATGATAGATTTCTTAAATGATTGATTTACACTAACAGTATCTTCTAATTGTGAAGACCAGATTGATTGGGAATGAAGGACTTCAATCAAGATTTCAATTAGTTGAAAAGTACTCACTAACTCATTTATCAATTGGAACTTAAAGATTTCAAGGAAATTTAGGGCGTTCCCAAGCGGGGACATTACATCTGTTGCCTTCTTTTTGTTCTGCCTTGTAGAGTCATCTATCATTTCTTTTCTCTTTTTTGGGTTGGTAGTCTCAGTTAGCTCACCTCCCTGGGATGAGCTAACATTTGAAGAACAAGACTCTGCCTCACCCATCAAGTCATATGTAAATGGCACATTCCTTTGCCGTAAAATTTGCATTTGCTGGTCCACCCACCATCGCGAGTACTTGAACACAGGCCTCATAAAAGTTGTTAAGTCACCAAGCTTAGGCTCAGACCATCTCACAGGAGGAAGCGACTGTCTTTCATCAAAGCCTGGCTGCACGTACACTCCATCATCTTCCAGCTGATCAAGTACTCGAAAGAGTTCTATTGTCCTGATCATATCCGATGGCAGTCTTGACCATAATCTTTTTCTCACGTCATACTCATCAGCAACATTTTCCCAGAAGTCTTCTAGGTCAACTCTGTGTTTATATTTCCTCCCGTCCACAGTTCCAATATGATGAAGTGGATCACAGTCAGCTTTGGGCTTGTAGGAAGTGAACGGGTACCATTGTATTTCCAATCGGGCACTTTCTGCTGCTTGTGTCGATGGACAAGATTCTAACATGTTTCCAATAAAGAGTGGAAAAGTGACGACTGCTTTTTGCTTTGGTCTTTGAATATTTTGATATGTCTCTAGTTGCCTCAACACCTCTAGCAAAACCATTCTATTGGTGGGATAAATTGGCAGCCTGTAAGGGCGACCTGTGAATCTTTGAATTCTAATGTATGTGAATCTAGGAAATTGGATAAACCAGGATCCATATCTACTGATTAAACTTTTGGCTTCACGGGTGAGTCTCTGATGTGTTCCTCCTTGAAGTATTCTGGTGATATACATGAGAAAGGCATCATGCGCCTGTCTAAAGTGTGATTTCTCGCTCAACTGCAACTAAGGATAGCAATTGTAAACCTTGAATTCTCCTTCGCCATTACCAACTACACCCTTGCAAATTAGGCCAGCATATCTGTAGGTTCTAGCAAGCAAATATATAACATAGGAACTCATGTGGAAGGTTTTGGTCCTCTCCAAGTTGATCATCTGCTCGTGGAGACTATCATTGATCATTCTTGACTACTTGAACATTTTTACTCTGGAAGTTATTTCATCAATGAAATAATACATCCAGGTTTCAAAGGGCGCACCCTGAGGATTGCCCACCATTCTGTTTAACTTCTTGGGCATCTTTTTGGCAGTGGGTCTGGGCTTCACCAACCATGACTTGTTCATGTTTGATGCATAGAGGTCTTGTTGATCTTCATAAAGTTTTCGTGCATCATCCTTGGTTCGGTAAGATGTTTTGTGGTAGGTTGGGATTCCGAATGTTTCCTGTACAGCTAGCTCTCCCAAGTATGCCAGTATCCTTCCATTAGGTGCTTCAATATGTCTTTCTTGTGCATTATAGTGCAATGCACATTCTACCATGAGTTCTGGACATTCCATTGCTGGCTGAAATCTTGCTGCCTGGACAATGCCATTCCGCATCATCCGTCGTGCAATTGGTGTGGGAAAGAATCCATCACTTCCATACATCCTCTTTTTAAAATCATCAAAATCTACGTGACCGAGATTGGTGTCCTCAATGTTCTTCCATTTAGAGTTGATCTTGGACTCTGGCTGCGAACCCTTGCTTGCAAACTTCATTTGTATCTTCCTCGAAAATTTGCAAAAATGCACAAAGAGAATATTAAACATTTGAATTTTAAATTCAAATTATTTTAACCATTATTTCGAAAAAAGTATTCCAGCCAACTGATAAATTAAATTTTGTGAATGATCATGTTGGAAATGAAAGAATTTATCCAATGAAGTTTTTGCCAGAATAAGGTAGAGAATGTAAATCTGCCTGATATTCTGGAAAATAAAATGGAAAAGATCACTGTGCTGGCTAGTTAAGTTCGCCTTTCTTCCTTTTGCTTCAAACTTTGTTACTTCTTCACAACTTTTTTAGACAAAATTACTTCTCACAACTTCGTTCTTGAAAGAAGAATGATTAAAAAAGAGAAGCAAAACCAATTATAAAGATGAGAAGTTTGACCCATTTAGCAAAATCTACTTATTTCCATTTAATCTAGTTCGAACTTGGCTTGCACTCCTCTCTCGAATGGCAATTTTGATCTCCAACACCAGTTTCAGGGAAAGTTTCTAGGTTTGGCGCCACTTCAGTGAAGTCCTTTTGTCTTTTTCCAAAATTTGGCCTAAAGAGAAATTCAAATTTCTTTGCTTAGGTGTTGGAAAATAAAAATAAAAATAAAAATAATCATTTTCATGTGTTATTTTCCAACCCTTTTATTTTAATTATTTTAATTATGGCATTTTATTTTTTGATCCTAAGGCAAGTTTGATTAAATTTTTCTAAGTCATTTCTTGCCTTTGCCTAAGGCGAATTCTTCTCTCCTGTCAATTTTGCCATGCATTTGCCATGATTTCTTATTTTTTTGGCGAATTTCTTCAATTTCTAGGCATGTCATTTGATATTTTAATGTCTCAATGTTTAGACTTAGGCAAACATTTTCAATTTTCTCCATTTCTCTAAGTATGGCGGACTTCATCAAGTGTTAGGCCATGTCAAACTTGAGTTGGGCGGACTTGTCATTACTTTGTGCCATCTCTTTCTACCAAGGGCGGACTTGGCTTATGATCAAGCCATCTTTTTATAACGGACTTTCCAAGTGTTTAAGCCATCTTTTTTCAAGTGGGCGGACTTTGCCTAGAGTCAAGCCATGATTAAGTGGGGCGGACTTGGTAAGGTGTTAGGCCATTGCCATCTTCCTATGGCTGACTTGGCATTGGGTTGTGCCATGTCTTCATCCTCTTGGTGGGCGGACTTTGCCCATGTTCAAGCCATTCACAATCTTCATGGGGCGGACTTTGCTAAGTATTGAGCCACTTCTCTTGGGCGGACTTTACCCATACTCATGCCATGTCTTGTTCTTTCTATGGCGGATTTGTCCATTGCTTGTGCTATGATTCTCCATTAGTAAGGCGGACTTGACTCAATGTTGAGACATTCTCTCCATTCCAGCCTGGGCGGACTTGGCATAAGCTCATGCCATGACCAATACTTAGGTGATTTTTTGGCTTTCTTCTAGCTCTTTCGAAATTTCTCAATTATTTCCACTTCAGGGGTCTTCTGAAGATGACAACGTTGAGACCATGACCCTCTCACTTTCCAAGAATAGAAACCTTCTGCCATGACTGTTTCCTGAGAAGACTCCCAATGAGCCCTCAAGACTTCTGAAGCTGTCTGACCCTCTGGAGGCTGATAAAGCTGGAACTGTTTTCCAACCTTCTTGTCTTCCCTTGCAATGTACCTCTTTTCTCTGTCACTCATAGACAAAATGATCATAGGATGGCAAGATCTTGGCTCTGATACCACTGAAATAATCCGAGCCAAATTTTTCGATTTTTTAACAATTGCAAATTACAAGCAATGCACCCGTTAAGGTTAGAGGTTAAACCAAAACGTGCAAAAGCAACTCTAACCAAGAATGGCGCCGATGATGGCGAGCATATGGTCAGAGGATCTTCTACTCTACATGCTAAAAGGGAACTCAACGTCAAGTATGTGCTACCCAATCCAATGCGGAGTGAGGGGTGACCATATGACGGAGTGATTACAATAACAATGCTTGAAAGAGAAATGCTGAAAGCTGAAAACACTCAACACCCAGAATGTGCTTGCTAACCCAGAATGGGAGAGTAGCTACCATAGGGCGGAGGTCAATTAAACAATATTAACTGCTGAAAGTAAGAAGAGCATTACAAGCTGATAAAGCAAGAATCTAAGTTGCCGTCAGTACTACTGCCAGCTTACAATAGGAAAATTGATATCTTGCGAACAATGCAAATCAGCATATGAATGGAGTTACAACAATATTAGAGAATTACTTTTTGCTGAGAATTAAAGCTTAAACTGCATGAGCATAAACAGATCCAACCTTTTTCAACTTGGGCAATCTCCAATGAAGTCTCGTCGAAGTCTTTAAGAGCTCCCAACACCCATCCAAGAACGAAGGTGCAGATTTCTACAAGCTGTTATGACAGTACTGTATTTTCTTCATAAAACCAGCAACATATAGATTTATGGAATAGCTCGGATCTCCCTTGAAACTCACTCAATTAACAAGATATTGAATGCAAATCACTCTTAGCAAGAAGGCGCTCAAACTAACAACATAAAACAGACTTAAAATGCAGACTATAATAAATGCACGAATCCCAAGACACCATGAAAGGTACGGCCCAGCTGACAGGGGCGACTTTGCTTTTAAAAATCAGATTCTCATTCAAAAAATCCACAAACTTGCATACATGGGCGCCTAGCCAAGGTAGAAGGAAATAAACAATACCCACAACTAATATTTTTGTCTTTTTTGAGTTATGAACAAAACATCGAATCTGCTAAAGCTAGAATGCCAAAAACCAGAAACTTCTAACATGAAAATCTGAACCTAAGATGATAAATGCAGATTACAAAGCTCAAACTCCAACGTACTCATTAACTAGACTAAGAATCACCACTAGTTGTTGTCTTACAAACAAGAAGCGATGCCCGAGCTAGGAGGCCTTCATTCCTCGAAGCAAACCCAGAGCCAATTCGGCAGCGTAACAGTACTGTAGTCCAAAGATGAGAAATGATGCTCAAAGTCTCCTTTTTATAATTTCCTGTTGACTTCACGAAACCCTAAAATCTGCTTCACTGTCAAAACCCTAACCCTTTCTTCAAGATGGCGTCCTTTTGCCTTTCAAGCTCAATAATGATATTTTAAATAAAAATCAACACTTTGATAAATGCGCCCACCTTATACTTGTTTTGACTTTGGTAAATAATAAATTAATCTTAATGAAGCGCCACCCTCAAAAAGCCCACTTTTCAAAACAACATAAAGTCATTAGACTAGGCCAAGGGGTCAACGATCAAATATAAGATTAAAATGTGACTTTTAATTAAATGACTCAACTTATCTCTCCGAATGTGCCCTGAAGCCATTACTGAGCAAGTCAACTGACCAAACTGAAGCAGGAAGTCAACCAAGCTGAACCCACTGAAAAGCTGCCAAAAATAGAATTTACTAAAAATAGTAAATTCCAGAAAATGCTCTGAATGCCGAAATGAACATACCACTGCGAAGCTCTCTGAAAACCCAGAAAGAATCCGCCATCAAATCCACCAACTCCGAGCAAAGACATCCTCAAAAATAG
>VDFB02009925.1:0-57876 GCA_007258455.2 Sequoia sempervirens
AATGTGTTGCAATGGTGTTTTGGGTGAAAGAGTTGTGTTCTAGTTTTCCTCCACATTTTTTTGAGGTTTAATATCTTTTTGTGCAATTCAAATATATTGATGAGAGGTTTTTAGAGGTGTTATATTCAAGAGTTGGTGCACCAAATCATTGTACAGAAGAATTTGTTTTCAGCAGTGCATGAAATATGCTTTGTAGAGGTGTTTAGGAGAAAATTTTTTTCTCTGTGTTTCTTTGCAGTCATATTTCATGTCTTACATGGGCTATTTTTTGCAAGTCATCGTTGGGTTAGAGGAAGTGTGTTTTTAAAAGTTTAGTGTTGTTTGCATGGGTATTGACCGAACTAGTGTTTACACTACTTAGAAAGATGCTTTGTTGTATGTGGAAGCATAACGAGGAATGTGAGGATGAATTAGGTCATAGCTAAGGAATTTTTTTGTCTACCTTCATTTCTTTCCACTGCGGGAATATTTTGGTTCTGACCTAATTTAAATTTTCACATTTGGGGTGTATAGTCAACCTTGGAGAATTTTTCAAGGTTAAAGATGGTATAAGTAAGAGTTGAGTTGATGAATAATGTGATGATAGATGTGAGAGATGCAAATGATATGAATTTCAAAGTATTAGAGTATGAAATTGAAAATCTCAATGTGATCTTTTATGTGTTAGTTTACTAGATGCAATGTGCAAAAGGTGGCTAAGATTCTTCAACTAGACTATGAAGGTATTGATGTCATTATGGTGGATTCTCTGTTGCATTGAGATGATTTTATTTATTTGAAACTTCTTGTCTATCTTCTTTTATATTATGGCAGTGAAGCTTTCGATAGTGAGCCTTTATTCTTTTGGGTAGTGAGCCCTCTGGTAGTGAGCCCTATTGTATTTGGTATTGATATTACTTATATTAAGAGCTAATCCTCACTATGGTTTTTCCCTTCTTGGGTTTTCCATGTAAATCTGGTGTTCTCTTGTGTATGTTGTTAATTTGTTTTATTTTCTATTATTGTGTTTTCATACTAAATCATCATAATAGATTTAAGGTTTTAATGAGTGAATGTGGATCTAAATGTCTATGAAGGTTTTGAAGTTTTAAGGTACAACTAATTCACCTCCTCTCTTAGTTGTCTTATACATTCAACAACTGGTATCAGAGCAAGGTTCCTTGCAAGAAAGCTTAACTTCTTTAGGTATATTTTGAATGGTGCACAAGAAGGAGATCCCTCCATTTAATGAAATGTACTATTCATTCTAGAAAAAAAGAATGTAAGGCTTTTTGGACTATCTAAGATATGATGTCTAGAAATCAGTTCATAATGGATACACTATTCCTACAAATGGTCTTAGCACTAAAGTTGAGCTTAAGGCCTATGAAATCAATAGCAAAGCAAGGTATGGTCTCTTGAGTAGTCTTACAAATTCTTGATTAGTGAAAGTTATGAATTTGAAAATTGGTTTAAAGAAATTTGAGAAAAGTTGGAAAATATTTATGAAGGAGATGATATGGTCAAACAAACTAAGATGTATAATTTAAATATCACATTTGAGAACTTATAGATGTCTTAGGATGTAGAAATTACAAGCTATAGGCAAAGGGTAGATGAAGTGGTTAGTTGGATCAGAGGTCTTGGTTGAAAAGTTAAAGAACCAAAAGTGGTAAAGAAAATTATTAGAACCCTTCCTAAATCTTAGTCATAAATTTTCCACTATTGAGGAATCTCAAAATATAGATCATTATACTAGATATCAATCATATCATTCTCTAACTGCATTCAAAATGAGAGAATTTGGTACTAATAATGATGCAAAAGTTGAGCCTACTTTTAAGGTTGGAAAATCAAAGAAAGACTGAAGAATCATATTAGGATGATCTTGATGATGTGGAAGCTAACTTTGTGAGAAGAATGAAAAATGGCATTGGTAATACAAAGGTAAGTATCCTTTCAAATGTTTCAGTTGTGGAAAGATAGGTCACTATGCCTCAAGATGTCCAAATAGATTTGTGAATGAAAAAAATAAAGAGAAGAAAGTTAAAATGATTAAGAAAATCTATTATGTTAGAGAAGATGCAAGTATGTCTAAAGATGAATCTTATTATGAAGATGTTGATGAATGCTTGTTTATGGCTTTAAAAGAGGAATTTATTTTTTGTAACTCTGAAAGATGTGTGAAGGAATACCTTTGGAGAGAAAGGATAAGATTAAAGGTACTTGGATATCTTCTTTTCATGCTAGATAGGATAAGAACTATTGGAACATTGAAAATGGATGCTCTAATATTATGATCGAAGAAAAGAGTAAGTTTTTTAAACTTGAAAAGTATGATGGAGGACTTGTTAGATTTGGTGATGATTCAGGTGCTAAGATATGTGAAATAGTTTCAATCAGTTTTGATGACAACCATAATACTGATGATATTTACTATGTTAATGGTTTAAGGAATAACCTCTTAAGTGTTGGAAAAAAGTGAAGATGGATTTAGGTCCTAGTGAAGGAATTTTGTGGTCCACCTTCATTTCTTTACATTGTGGGAATTTTTTTTTGCTAACCTAATTTTAATTTGCACATTTGAGCTACATAGATGACCTTGGAGATGGTTTCAAGGTTGAAGATGGTATGAGTATGAGTTGAGGTGATGAGGGATGTGAAAGTACATGTGATAGATGTAGAGTATTAGAGTGTGAAATTGAGAAGTGGACTGCAATATTTCATATGTTAGTTTACTGCATGTAGTGAGAAGAAGGTGGCTACAATTCTTCAATCATATTGTGAAGTTGTTGATGTCATTGTGGTGGATTTTTTGTTGCATTGAGATGCTTTTCTCAATGAGAAAATTCTTCTCTATCTTCTTTTCTCTTCTGGCAATGACCCTTTATTCTTTTGGGAAGTTATCCCTCAAGCAATGAGCCCTATTGTATTCGATATTTATATTACTTGTAATGTGAGCTAATCCTCACCATGGTTTTTCCCTACTTGGTTTTTCCACGTAAATTTGATGTCCTCTTGTGTATGGTGTTATGTTGTTTCAGTTTATGTTATTTAATTTTTATGGTAAATCATCATAATATATTTAATGTTTTGATGAATGAATGTGGATATGAATGTGTATGAGGGTGTAGTGTCAAAAAATTTCATCACTTAAATTTTCACACCTAATTTTAAGGAATAATTAATGTTAAAATTAACCTAATGTCACCTTGATCTATTTTTTTGATGTGTTTAACACATTCGCACTAGATTTAGGGCCCTTTTAATCTAAATGAACCTAACTTCGCCTTAATTTAGTGTCGTAAAGTGTATTCATTTGCAACTTCACATTAAGTTTAGGACCCTCACAAGCTAAATGGACCTAATGTCACCTTGGATCTAGTGTTGTAATGTGTTTTACACATTCACATTAGATTAAGGGCTCTTTTAAGCTAAATTGACCTAATGTTTCCTTAATTTATTGTTGTAAAGTATATTTATTTACACCTTCACATTGAGTTTTTGGCCCTCTTGAATTTGTGACCTTATATAATCATTAATAGGCCTCAAAGACCCTATATTATGTATCTCGAGGCATATTTCAACCAAAATATTAACAAGATCAACAAATAAGCTTAATTTCTCAACTCCCCAAAATTTTCTCCACCTAAAACGGCCTGGTAGGACCCATACACCACCTTGGGTGTATGAGTCCCATTTTGCCCCTTTTTAGGGTTTTAAGTGGGAAATTATGGTTTTAAGTTCAAATTTAATGAATGTCATCCTCTATTATCTAATAAACAATAAATTGGATATATTTCCTATATAAACAAGCTCTCAAATCATTATTTCACTAAGCCTTCATGATATCAAAATAAGCTATCAAGAGTTAAGAATTCTAAGACTTTATAAGAGCATCAATAGAGTTTACAATAACATTTCTAAAGCATTTAAGGGCAGATTTCTTCATCAATTGTTGCAGAAATTCAAGATCCATCATCATGTAAAGGTTATCAGGTATTAAGCATGTTATTGAGCTAGTGTTGTGATGTTGCATTCAAGATCCAAGATTAAGCATTGTTCTATACATATTTCAAGATCTAGATCTACATCCTTCATAGCCACCTCATGTTAGATTTCAAATTTACAAGACACCATTCAAGGTATCATTTTTCATATTTCATGTTCCATGTTTCATGTTTCATTTCATTATTTCATTATCGAATTTAATTACCTAAAAGGTGTTTGACAAGGAAAAACCCATATTCCCTAACAATCAACAAGTTTTTCTCTCTCTAGATGTGTGATTGCAGATTTGGATGTCTTGGAGCTTGACGGATATTTGAAAACTAAGTTGCAATATTGAAGAAAGTTGTCCTAGTTGTTTCCTTATTAGGAAGATCACAAAAAATCTCTTGTAGATTGCAAATCAGACTTTCAGACCTACAAACAAAGTGTGACAGGAAGAGAAAAGATATGAGAGCAGATTCAGGTCTTAACCATCTAAAAAATCATACCAAGACAAATACACCACTTTTGTTGTATGGAACCTAGTATTTCCATTTTCTAAGTTTTAGGAGATTTAGATCAAGTTTTGTTAGATTCTAGTTTTGCACAAAAAACCCAGTCTAGGACTAAATTTCCCAGACTAGCATATGAGTCCCAGTGGACATAAAACAACATTTTTTCAAGGTTTTGGAGCTTGTATTGACCTCATCACTCTTCTAGGTGCACCTCTATTAATTTCTAGTTTGATATCCTCATTTTCAATTTCATTTCCTAGGTCATTTGGTTAGGTTTTTCATGGTAGTTTGCATCTTGCATTCATTTCTTGTCTTTCCAAGCCCTACCTTGGTGGTGAACCCCTTTTCAATCTCTAATAAAATAATAGGAAACTACTATTTCATATCTCTTTCCCTCATTCCCATCCTTGGGTTTCCTTGAATGACAAGTGTAGAAGATTGTTAGTCTATGTCCTAAACTATAGAAAATGACAATTTTCTACCTCTCGTTTTGGTGAACCTGCATTTATAACACCTTAATTCTTATTTGGAGTGCATCTTAATCCTATATCTAGATTTCATTGAATTTGTATTAGGTTTTGCATTAGTTAATCGACGTCTAGGGTTTCTAAATCTTGCATTAGTGAAAGTGTATATATGTTACATTTTTGCATCTTATGTCATTGAATTTCACCTAAAAACTGTATCTGCACTTAGTCTCTAGACATCATCCAAAACAAAAAGAATAAAATTTACACATAATTTTCTGAAAATGGCTCAAAAACCCTAATCTAGGACTCATACATCCCTTTGGGAAATTTAGTCCTAGTATAGGTTGTTTTTCCTACTTTCTGGGATTTCTATGTTGTCTATTTTTCAACATTTGAACCCTTGAAAATCCATGAATGGGACTCATATGTCCCTTTTGGAAAATTAGTCCTAGATCAGCCCTAAAACTACCTTTTATAGCATTGAAAACCTTTATTTTTCACTTTTGTTTGTTGTCATTAGTTATATGTTTCTGTTTGTTGAGTTTCTATTACATGCATTTCACTAGATCTAGCTTAATTTGGTTCCAGAATTGCATTTCTTAATTTCAAATTTACATTTGCAACCTTTCATCTTTAGATTGCTTCATATTGTCATCAGCAAATTACCTTGTTTCAAATTTGAAAATTTCATTTACACATTTCACTTTAGGTCATTACATTGCACTTTACTTGAAGCATTGTATACTTTAGATAGCTTACCTTTTTTTATGATAACATGTTTCCTTTTAAGAGATGTGGTTTTGATATGGTTAAAAATGGACTGCATAAGTACAACATCCCCTCTTATGATTTCAATTTAGAGTACAATAGTGAGGTCATTAGGAAAAAATTTAGTCATCCTTCCACTATCTTTCATAGTTATGGGAACATTTTAGAGCATGTGGATCAAAACATTGACACAATCCTTAATATTATATTGCCTATCTCAAACCCTATTATGTCTCCCATTGGCGAGGATGATATGATACAAAATGATAAAATCATAGACAATCCTAAAAACAATAATTATTCTTCTCCCAATACCTCTCCTACTACTGATGAAGGTATCTTGGTGAAAAAAGACACAATCACTGAGAATCGTGAAATTCTTGGTTTTCTCTCTCCTCCTCCCTCTAGGGAAGATATTATGGCACGTGAAGATGAGATCATAAACACATTTCTAAACATCACCTTACCTAGTCTCCATTCATCCCTTGTGATAATTTTTTAGTGAAAGAGAATGGAATCATTGATAGCCATGACAACCAAACTTGTCCTTCTTCTAATATCCCTCATTGATACAAAGAAGATAATTTGGTGTTAGAAGATGCACCTATTGAGATTCATGAGAATCTTGTTCCTCCCTTCCCTAATGCTCCTACCATTTGGAAAGATTCATTTGGTAAGAATGAAATTCACAGTTTCCCTTCTCTTGATGTCTCCCCTATTTGTGATGAAGCTAATTTACAAAATATAACCATAGAATGTGACAAAAACCTTAAAATCTTCCATACTAGGGTAGATAGTATGGCACAAGATAATGAGATCTTAGAGAAAAAGGATAAAGTCATGAATAATCATAACAATCAAATAGAGCCTTATCCTAATATCCCAAATATTGATAAACAAGACAATGTAACCATTGATAACTCTCTCACTTGCAATGAAGTCATTTTTGGAACAAGGGTATGTGCTGGATCATCATGGAAAAAATAGGCCCTTAAGTGGTGAAAAATTCAAAAAAAATCAAAGTTAGGAAACTTGATGTAAAAATTTGAATAAGTTATCTATATTATTTCAAAAACATGTAAGAATAAAATCTGTAGAAAATTGAATGTAGTTTCTAAACTACTAGGTTTATTTAAAAAAAACAAATCTATTTGATGAAAATTTAAAATTTCAATGCAGTAGTACTTAAATTTCAAGGGAAAATAAGAAGTAGGTGTCTGTCTGACCACCCTAACCACAATAAAATGATAATATTTTATTATAAGATTTTAGATATAAGTAGAGGACTCATGTCCTGATGTGATACTTATTTTTTGGAATTTTTTTCCAAGTAAATAATTAATTATAAATTTTTTATTACAACTTTTAGAAAGATAAAAAATTGTATGTCTGACCACCTTAACTTGGTCCAAACTTCATAAAATTCAGTTTATCTTTTTTAATACTATAGTATGCGAAGCATAGAATGTGACACATGTTTTAGATTCAAAAAATGTGATACCGTTTGAAAGCTATAGATGTTTTTTAATCAACCTATCAATCAGGACTTTAGTCATAATTCAAATAGAAAATGAATAATAATTATTTATTAAATTCAAATTAAAGCAAAACTTATATTGGTGGAAAGTTGAGAATATCCTTTAAAAACCCTTTTTGTTTCATCAATTTTGGGTGAAAAAAAAGTTGTTAGCCACATACCCTACACATACCCATCATATCGCCACTTTTTGGCCCATCATGATCCTGAACATACCCACAACAAACCTTTGAATGTCATGAACATCTAGCTTGTAGTTATCCTAAAAAATATCTTCTTGGGGAAGATATCATGGTGGAAGAAAATGAGAACATTCACACGTCTTTCAAACAATAGTAATTAGGCTTCCTTAGATGAAGATGATGAAGTGACAATAGACTCTCCTTCACTAATGGAATTTAATATTATTTAACCTAAACTCATATTTTACCCACCTTCACGAAAACCTCAAACTCAAAACAAACTTGAACTTATCCTTTACCCACCTAAGAATAATGTTTTGCAGTAGTCAAGTAATAATACTATTGCTCATACATATAACACTAGAAACAATCTACAACCAAGACAAAACTTCCAAAATCCCTCCCATTTCCTAACCCTATCTTTCTTAGCCCTCCTTGTTTGTCTTCACAGTGGAAAGAAGTATGATCTTGTTGAACAAATAAAGAATACTCCTACTAATATATCATTATGGGACCTTATTCAAGCCTCCCCTCATTATCACAACATTTTTCAAAGTTATTTACAACAAGTTCCCACCCCCCTAATATTCAATCAAATGATGTGGTAGCCCAAATTCAAGCTATAACTTTGAAGAATGTAGACATTACTTTTCGTCAACATGAGCTTCCTCCTTTGGAAGTAAGAAAGGAAAATGATGCATTCATGATAATAACCATCTATGACGGGTGGGGAATAAAAAGAACCCTCATTGACAATGGCTCCAACCTTAATGTGTGTAGTGTGACCCTTTTTGATAGACTAGGTGTGGATAAATCAAGAATTGAACCTAATTCCTTATTGATTTGAGGATTTGACAATGTAGGAAAGCAACTACTTGGTGTGATTACTTTTCATATTACAGTTGGAAAGCAAACCTTACAAACTCCTATTCATTTTATTCCTAATGATCCTTCATACAATCTAATTTTAGGGAGACCTTGGATTCATGAGATGCATGTGGTGCCTTCAACTCTTCATCGTATCATGAAAAATGTCTATAATAATAAAGTATACCAAGTTTAAATAGACCTCGAGCTTAAAAGTTTCTTACAAGTTGAAAAAGGAATGACAAGTCCTCTGATCACATTAATTCAAACTTCAAACATAGAACCTATCAAAGAAGAGAAATAAGAAAAACATATTGGGGAAGTCACAAAGTTATTAGAAAATGATTGGGGTTCCTTAGATCTCACATCATCCATGCAAGAATAAAAAATCATAAACAAAGACTCTTAAAAGGGAAAAGAAAGCCCAATAATTTCAAAAAAAAAGTTAGAAGACCCTTCAAAAGCATCCACCTTAACCACATTAGAAAAAAAAACAAATTATACAACAAACTTTGATAAAATTTAATATCTTAAGGATTGTGGTGCTCTTCCTTGTTTTGAAGCACCTTGTTCCTCTAATGGATAATGATTTTCACTCTAGCATGTTTCTCATCAATCATCCCAGCTCATCCTTGCCTTACACTAGGTTGGGGCAAGGGGTTAGGTAGCCTTGTCATGATATGTCACTTGTCATTATCTCTTTTGGCTAGTTGACCACCTCTCATGTATATATAAGATAAAGCTTGGGATGTGGATGACATGCCTTAAGTTGGCTGGAATGTGACATATTGAGTTTTTGGGGCAACCCTTTTCATGATGTAGCTTATTCAAAACATATGACTTGGAATACAGATTTTTGAATAAGATCTCACGTCTTCTTCTAATTTAAAGCAATTTCTCATAGTAATGGTGTTAGCAACCACTTTAAGGTGGGGACATACATCGACACTCATGTTGCATTGTGTGATTTTATTTCTTCTTGTGATGCGTCCTGTTGGAACTATAAATTTTTGAGCATTTTCAGGGTATGTGCAGGATCATCATGGAAAAAATAGGCCCTTAAGTGGCAAAAAATTCAGAAAAATCAGAGTTAGGAAATTTGATGTAAAAATTTGAATAAGTTATCTATATTATTTCAAAAATATGTAAGAATAGAATCTATAGAAAGTTGAATGTAGTTTCTAAAATACTAGGTTTTTAAAAATTAAAAAAAAATCTATTTGGTGAAAATTTGAAATTTCAAAGCAGTGGTACTTAAATTTCAGGGAGAAAATAAGTAGGCGTCTGTCTGACCACCCTAACCACAATAAAAAGATAATATTTTTTTATAAGATTTTAGATATAAGTAGAGGTCTCATGCCCCGATGTGATGCATATTTTTTTGTAATTTTTTTCTTAGTAAATAATTAGTTATGAATTTTTTATTACAACTTTTTAAAAAATTTAAAAACTCGTATGTCTGACCACCTTAACTTGGTCAAAACTTCATGAAATTCAAATTTTCTTTTTTTAATCCTATAGTATGCAAAACATAGAATGTGATGCATGTTTTGGATTCAAAAAATGTGATACCATTTGAAAGCTATAGATGTTTTTCAATTAGCCTATCAATAAGGACTTTAGTCGTAATTTTAATAGAAAAGGAATAATAATTACTTATTAAATTCAAAGTAAAGCATAATTTATATCGATGGAAAGCTGAGAATATCCTTTAAAAACCCTTTTCGTTTCATCAATTTTGGGTAAAAAAATAGCCATTAGCCACATACCCATTATATTGCCACTTTTTGGCCCATCATGATCCTGCACATACCCTTCACTTGTTTTCCATAACCATAGGTTTCCATTGGAATCCTATTCATAAACACATGGGTCTATTTTCATTTCATTCTCCCCATATTTTTCCCATAAATCATCTATTTCTGCATTTTCCACATTCTTGTTCAAATCGGCATGTGATGGTCATGGGTTTACCGATTCATATTGTATTTCTGCTTGCATGAGTCTGTGTTGCCTATCTGCAAGACTCATTTGATGTCACAATGATTGAAGTTTTCATATAGGTGGCTTTCGGCAGGACTTTTTCATTGTCTCGGTGATTGGGGAAAATCATATCGGTGAGAATGTTATCTTCGGGCTAAGGTCTCAGTGAGTACCTCTTGTCTTACCGACCGATAGTGGAAAAGGCATATCGGTGAAGGAAATCATTTTCGAAAGGATGCCATAGCGATCTCCATATGTCTTACTGACTTGACACAAAAAGGTTATATTGATATGACTTACTGACATTTAGAGGGAGATCTTAGCAACTTCGCTGGGTCTCACCGATAAAAGGAAAAAGGCCTCTGTCAATGAGAAAATCAATTTGTCTCGGCGAAGGTGAATAAAATAGAAGGAATTGCTCGGTAAGACTTATGTGTTTTCAATGTAAGGTCTCAGCGAGTGACCTCTGGTCTCACTGATGGAATACAAAGAGGCCTCTATCATTATGAAAATAATATTGTCTTGGTGAAGAGGTGTGAGCTCAGGGCTTTCGGTATAACAAGGAAAACTCTATATAATGTCTCCCCGACAGTTGAAGGTCATAGTGACACACAATGTGAATAAAGGGATTTTGGTGAAATGTAATTTGGTCTACAGGAGGTCTCCTCAACATCAGAGAGTCAGAGTGAAGCACAAAGAGCGTGGGGCGACTGATAGCGATATTGTTTCCTTCGGCATACTTAGTGATGTCCTGGCGACTGTTCAACGAATGATTAACGAAGACTCAAGCATTGTGGCCGACATAAGAATTGCTAAATACAGTTGTGGGCGGACATGGGATTTTCACAAATATTACGGTTGGCCGACATGGAATATGAAGCGATGTGTCTATTCAAACTCAAATGTATATATATGCATTCCTGATTGTAAATGAAGGATCAAATTTTAGATTATCACAGTAGGTAGATTAGGAATGGATATAGTAGAATAAAGTTCTCATATAAGAGACTATGATGCATGTTTTCAAATGGAAATTTCAATGAAAATCAGTTGGTGTGGCAATTTATTTCGGGTGTCAATTGTCTGTTGAGTTCATTGAAAAATATTGCTAAGTTGTCTCCAAGTTGATTCTTTCTGGTTGTTTAAATTGATATAACAAGTTTATTTTCAGTTTATAAGTGCACATTTTTTGTATCTATGTGATTAATTAACTGGTTCTCTCAACGAGATATTAAATCCTTTTGGTTGATTACAGTAATTAGGGAGATTCATCTAGATTATTAAAGTAGAGCTTAGTAGTTACAGTCTTGCATGTTTATACAAGTTATAAACAAAACATATGCCAGCAATTTGAGTTTCTACCAGGATAAGTTGCTCATTTCTGTTTCATTCGACTCTGCATACCCAATAAGGCACTGGTCTTTGCATTTCATCATTTGGATTCATTCAGTTTCTTTACATCTGTTAATTGATCATTTTAGGATTTAGATCAAGAAGATTGCTATTGCTATTTGCACCAAGTTTGATTTCATTTTTTCACTTCCATCTGCCATTGTGGACGAATTATTGCAAGAAGGATAATCATAAGTCAATTTTGCTTCATTCAAAAAGGTACACCCACCTAGGTCTAGTAGTACCTGAAAAGTAGAAGGTTTAATTCATTTGACCTTGTCTGTTACCCTAAAACGTATCAAGAGATTGGCAATCTCTTGAGGCATCCCACCTGCATTTTTGAGAGCTAACAAATTGACAACTCCATTGGGGATTACATCAGAAAAAATTGGATTGAATACCATCATATAAAGTCAGTGAAGAAAAGGTTATAAATTGAGAAGATTCAAAAAGAGTGATTCGACTGGGGAGAACATCAAAAAGAATCATTTTTCCTACTTTTGGAAAAGTAGGTGGCAACTCTGGAAAAAACTTGATGAAGAATGGAATTTGTATATGGAATGAATGAGTACACAAATGCAGGCAGGCATTGGATTCCTCAAATGCCTGATAGTACAATTGGAAATTCTCACAATGGAGCCAATGTATATCATGCACTTGACAAAATATATACTCACCACAGCCACCTCATGTTCAACAGTATATGCCACAGTACCAGCATCAGTACCCACCTGGTGCCCCCCCTCATCAATACACAACAATGATCATACAGTTTGATTTGGAATGGATTTAGCTATCCCCTTATCCAATTGATGGCAATTGGAGAAGTTTTGATCCAAAGTTTATAGGGAGTAATGCATTTACTATTGAAGAGCATTTAAGATGTTTCAATTCTTTCATCCAAGATTTGGGTGTGCCATATGAAGATTTACGCATGAGGCTATTCATGATATCACTTATTGAAGATGCCAAGGATTGGTTTAATAGCCAACCAGTAGTCTCTATTGATTCTTTCCAAAGGTTTCAGGATCAATTCCTTGAGCAATATGGGAATCCAAGTGCACTAGATGCTGCTCTTCATGAATTAATACAGAATCAGAAAGATCAAAATGACACAATTTATGATTTTAATCAGAGATTCAATAAGTTGTAGAATAAGATACCTCATGGATCAAAGTTACCAGATTCTATAGTACTAAGTGTTTATTTGAATGCTTTTGATCCTAAAAGAGGGTATGAATTGAGAAATAGATTCTCGAGAGATTTGGCTGAGTCTCAAAAGATGGCACAAACAATTGAAAACAATAGGAGGGTTGCAGGGATAATGGATAAAAGAGACAATCCTAAGGTTCATCAACAAATCAACAATTATCAGTATAGATAGGAGAATACTTATAGAAATGAGAGGTCGAGGTTGCATGAAATGCCTTATAATATAGACTGGAAGGACAGAAAGCCTATAACAGCTAGGCCTTGAAGCAAAGACACTCCTGATCCATTGAGCAAGAAGGGAACCTATATGGTAAGTAACAATTATTTCTGTGAATTTTGTGATAAGCCACATTCCCCAGATCATTGTGTTGTAGCCCAAAGAATGCAAAAGGATGGAATGTTGATGGGAAACAATAGAGAAGATCACACTGTATATTTGACTTCAAACACTTTTCACCATGTTGTGGAGAGGTACTCATCTTCAGAGGATGAAGGTTATCAACATGATGTTTCAGATCAGAAATACAATGTTCATATGCCTGAACAACAGGTCCTTTCTGACTTTGAAGAAGATTATACAGAGCCCCATCCTATTGAGTTGCCTGCTCAATGCAGTATGAGGAGACTTACTGAAGAGGAGATAGAGAGACTGACTGTTGCTGCAGTTGAGGAAGCAAAGAGTAACTATTAGTTGAGAAATAGGATAGTAAATGAGAAGAAAGGTGTCCTCAGAGGAAATTTTATGAAGGATCAGAAGGTGACACAAGGGTCTGAGAAGAAAGCAAAAAATAGACAGTATGATAAAAGTGAACAAAATCCTGTCCAAAAGGAGAAAATTAGAGAGCTGCACAAAGAAATACAAGAGACTGATCAAAAGGAAGAAAAAAAAGGAGAAACATTGGAGCAGAAGAGAAGGACTAAGGAAGAAGGCTCCTCTTTTAACTTCATGCAAGTGTTATCCCAGGGGAAAAGATATGAAGATGATGGTGATATCACTGATGAGCATCAGGAGATTAATTCAATAGGAGATGGGACATGTGCAAGTAAGAATGACTCATATGATAGCTTGCATGATGAGGATGATGATACAAGAGATTTCTCTTGCATAACAGATTGTGACAGGGAAAGTAGTGCATCCAGTGAATATTCAGATTTTGATGATGAACATGAGGATTTTGATCTGCATTCATGGGATTCTTCTACTTCTTATGAAGATCAAGGTGAAGAAGTGATGGGAAATGTTGATAGTAAGTAGATAATACATCCAACTACAGTTGAAAGCTATGAAGATACAACTGATGAAGAAGAGGTTTGTACACTTGAAAATGACTTCTGAACTTTTTCAAACCTATTATACAATGAAGAGTTAAAAGAAGATCAGGTGATATTTTACAGAGGTATGCCCATGAATGAACTTCAGGTATTTTCAAATCCACTTTATGATAAAGAGGAGATAATTTCAGACAAGCAAAATGATGGAATAAATGATTGCGCTAGTAATGTTTCTAATGATTTTGGACCTCTCTTTGATGATGATAAAAATGAAAGTACAACTGTAGTGATGAAAATATTGAGACTTGTTCGCTCAACAGTGGCAATATTTTAGATTTGTTAATTCCTAAATACCAGGGATGTGCACATGAAGGTGATCTTGAAGATTTGTGTCCAGCTTACATTGGTTTTGATAGTGAAAGATCTTTGTGTAAAGATTCTTATGACTCCCTGTGCATTTCTTGGAATGATGGTGAAAATTTTGGTGTTGATCAAAAGTCTATGTCCATTCAGGATGAGGTATGTGATTTTGAAATTCCTAGCTCATATGGATAAGATGTTTATTTGCATGCCAAGGATGATAGAATTCCAGCTTTGATTGGTTCATATATGCTAGATACTGGAGATGTGAGTTATAATCTAATATTATCTCCAAATGGCGATTTGGAAGAGGTGCAAAAGGTTCCAGATTTGTGTGTTTCAGACAGTGTTGATGTAACAAAACTTTTTGTTTCTCAAGAAAGGAACTTTGATGATGAATTTTTAATATAGTTGAGAGAGTGTTTTATAGTACACAACAGTAAGAAAGATAATGAGGAATTTTGCATTGAACTTCTGTATATTTTGTATGTTGGAGATAACAGAGATTTGTTTGATGATGAAGAATATAAATTGCAGAATGATGTAGGGAATTTGGGCCAAGCTGAGCATAGTGATTCTCTAAAAACTTTCAGTGATAGGGAAGATTGCATCTGTGTCTTCAAGAAGAAGCTGATCAAATCAAGAAAAAACCAGGTATTTGACAGGGGAAAGTATGGTTGGAGTTTTAGATTGTAACAGCTCAAGAAAGGTGAAGTTAAAACACAGAGGATTGAGGATTGCCAGTGCATGGACAACTCTTGCTCATCCTCTCTAAAATTATTTTCCATGCACAGTTGTTTAGGGTTTGGTTCACCTCCATCTTGCATTCATTTTGCATTCATTCCATCATGTTGCTTGTCCATTTCTATTTTTCTCATTTTGTGTTTGGTCTGGTCTGCTCACCCAAAGATTTTGGATCCTTGCAATGATCTTACTATCATTCATCCCCAGACGGAGCCACTGTTCGAACTATAAATTTCTGAGCATTTTCACTTTTTTTCCATAACCCTAGGTTTCCATTGGAATCCTTTTCATAAACACATGGGTCTATTTTCATTTCATTCTCCCCATATTTTTCCCATAAATCATCTATGTCTGCATTTTCCACATTCTTGTTCATATCGACATGTGATGGTCAAGGGTTTCTCGATTCATATTGTATTTTTGCATGCATGAGTTTGTGTTGCCTATCGGCAAGACTCATTTCATGTCACAGCGATTGAAGTTTTCATGTAGGTGGCTTTCGGTAGGAATTTGTCATTGTCCCAGTGATTGGGGAAAATCATATTGGTGAGAATGTTATCTTCGGGCTAAGGTCTCAGTGAGTACCTCTTGTCTTACCGACCGATAGTGGAAAAGGCATATCGGCGAAGGAAATCATTTTCGAAAGGATGTCATAGCGATCTCCATATGTCTTACCGACTTGACACAAAAAGGTTATATCAGTATGACTTACTGACATTCAGAGGGAGGTCTTAGCGACTTCGTTGGGTCTCACCGATAAAAGGAAAAAGGTCTTTGTCAATGAGAAAATAAATTTGTCTCGGCGAAGGTGAATAAAATAGAAGGAATTGCTCGGTAAGACTTATGTGTTTTCGATGTAAGGTCTTGGCGAGTGACCTCCGGTCTCGCCGATGGAATACAAAGAGGCCTCTTTCGGTATGAATGTAATATTGTCCTGGTAAACAGGTGTGAGCTCGGGGCTTTTGGTATAACAAGGGGAACTCTATATAATGTATCCCCAATAGTTGAAGGTCATAGCGACACACAAGGTGAATAAAGGGATTTCGGTGAAACATAATTTGGTCTACGAGAGGTCTCCCTGACATCACAGAGAGCATGGGGCAACTGATAGCGATATTGTTGCCTTCGGCATACTTACTGAGATGTCATGGCGACTGTTCATCGAATGATTAACGAAGACTCAAGCGTTGTGGCCAACATAAGAATTGCTAAATATAGTTGTGGGCCAACATGGGATTTTCCCAAATATTACAGTTGGCCTGCATGGAATATGAAGTGATGTGTCCATTCAAACTCAAATGTATAAATATGCATTCCCGATTGTAAATGAAGCATCAGATTTTAGATTATCACAGTAGGTAGATTAGGAATGGATACAGTAGAGTAAAGTTCTCATATCAGAGACTATGACGCATGTTTTCAAATGGCGATGTCAATGAAAATCAGTTGGTGTGGAAGTTTATTTTGGGTGTCAATTGTCTGTTGAGTTCATTGAAAAATATTGCTAAGTTGTCTCCAAGTTGATTCTTTCTGGTTGTTTAAATTGATATAACAATTTAATTTTTAGTTTATCAATGCACATTTGTTGTATCTGTGTGATTAATTAACTGGTTCTCTCAATGAGAGATTAAATCCCTTTGTTTGATCACAGTAATAAGGGAGATTCACTTGGATTATTAAAGTAGAGCTTAGTAGTTACAGTCTTGCATGTTTATACAAGTTATAAATAGAACATATGCCAGCAATTTGAGTTTCTGCCAGGATAAGTTGCCCATTTCTATTTCATTCGACTCTGCATACCCAATAAGGCACTGGTCTCTACATTTCATCATTTGCATTCATTTAGTTTCTTTACATCTGTTAATTGATCATTTTAGGATTTAGATCAAGAAGATTGCTATTGCAATTTTCACCAAGTTTGATTTCATTTGTTCACTTCCATCTGCCATTGTGGACGAATTATTGTAAGAAGGATAATCATAAGTCAAGTCTGCTTCATTCAGAATGGTACACCCACCTAGGTCTGGCAGCACCTGAAGAGTAGAAGGTTTAATTCATTTGACCTTGTCTGTTACCCGAGATTGGCAGCCTATTGAGGCATCCTGCCTGCATTTTTTAGAGCTAACATGTCCTTTTCTTGATTCTGCCATTAGGTTTGATTTCTTCCAAGAGTGTGATATTTATATTACTTGTCCTCTCTTGGAGACTGATGGAACCTTAATTCTTATATCCCATCTTAAACCGTTGATACATTTATAAGGGTTTTAGGATTTGTTTTCTTAAAATCAATTGAGTGTTCTATTTTGCTGTTGACTCCCTATTGCTCGTTGTTTGTCACTACTTTAATATTTTCTATTAGGCAACCAGTTCCCTCATCATGAGTTTAGAAAGCTTTGTTTTAATGGTTTTGGGGTTCTAATTAAGTTTTTATTTATCTATCATATCATCCTAGGAAGTCTCCTCCATTAAAAACAACTTATTGAGCACGTGCATTAAAGCTTTCACTTAAGTACAGCTAGCCTTAAGTCTTTATTGCTCATCATTGATCACTTTTGAAATGTATGTTTTAAATTAGCAATGAGCAATGAGGTAATATCTTTTGATATCGTTCATCATGAATTGATCCTTGAAATTTTGTTTGAAATTAGCGATGAGAGAGGTTCTTAAGAAATCACATATCACTAATATTTTTTGAATTCCTAAAGCTGTAATAGTGATAAGCGATGACCTCTCACTTTATGATCATAGTTGCATCACACATCCCCAATATATTGTGAAGAGATTGTTTGCAATTAGTGATGAGTGAGATGATGAGTTCCCAATTGTATCACATCTCATGGATTTGTTTTGAGCACTAAGGTTATGATTAGTAATGAGTGATATGGTCCCTTATGAGGATTTTTCTCTTGCTAACTTGACTACATCCTATTTGTGATATCTTTTGTGCCATTGATTGTTATGTAGGTGTACACATCAAAATGTGGTGCTTACATCTCTTGTCGTTGATGTAAGTAAAGATGCAAAGTTTAATTAGCCAGGAGCGATGGATATGGATGAGATCAAGAAACTAGCCTTAGATTTGAAGGGATGAGATTTTGTCACTTGAGGCACTTGCATCGCTGATAAAGATGGACAAGAAAAAAGTGAATTAGTGATTGGCAACAACTGCTACATGAACAGGCAATGTGGTGCAATCCTAAGGATTTCGCATAAAGTAGAAAGAGAAGTATCAAGATGGATTATTAACCATTGATACAGTTTTAAAGCTGAAGGATCAACAATCAAGGTTTAAAACTAAATGGCTTATTATCAGTTCGCTCGCGCAAACTTATTATCAAATATTAATGGTGACATGCTCCCCTCTTAGCCATAATAGGAAGTAGATATCTAGTTTATCGTGCATCCTAATTCTTGGCTGGCAGAGAGAATACCAGAGATCAAATAATTTTCAAGGAAAGATCCATAAATTATCTGCAACTCAGTTAACATAGCTTTCATATGGGTAAGAAAAACTGACACTTCTTTTTAATTGAGGTAGGAAGGTGAATTCCCTTGAAAGCTAATAAGAAAATTGGTGGAAAGTACACTTAGTATTTTCTGGTGATTTCAATTTGATGATTGAGCACTATATAAATTGTGAAGAAAGGTGTCCTATTCAATAGTAGATTTTTATCCTGTCATAATTGTGAAGGGTTTTGTTTGGCCGTAATAAATTGTAAACCCTAGTCTCCATTTGTGCTACAAGCATGAGTGACATAGAGCCCAGTGAATCCATTGTTGAACGTGAAAGGAAACCAAAGAAAATTGGATAAAAATACTTAAAACTCATCAATAGTTCAGCTGAAGTTGAGCCCAAACCAGTAGCTATGCCTAACCCTTTACTTGGTACCCCTGCAGCTTCCACAAGGTCTAGAAGTGCAAAGAAGGAAACCAAAAAATTTATGCAAGAAAATTCTAGAGGTATCAAAGAGGGAAGGTCACGAATTGGTAAAAGGCGCACAAGAAAAGTTGTTGTTACCACTAGGTTAATTGATAATGCTAGCGAAATTGGTGAGAAACCCCAGCCCCAGAGTGGATAGAAATTGTTTCAGTATGCTTTCAATAGGTGAAATTCTAGTTAGCCTGCATGCTATTTGTGGAGATTGAACCTGGGAAGGTTAGTAGTTCCAAATTATGTGTTTGTGGAAGTTGATTTAATGATGGAGCTAGCAAGGCACTATGACCCTACTGACAGGAAAATCAAGAATGAGAAGGCTGATATAATTCTCGAGGTGAATGTTGAATATCAAGGAAGAAAATTTGCATATAGAGAAGCAATATTTGTGCGATGTAGAAGGAATAGGAAAAAATTCACTATTCAAGATACTGAGCCTTTTAAGTGTGACGAATTTGAAGATTATTTCAAAAACACTTATTATTGTTTGAATGAAGTGCTAGCTTGGTATTTTGAGGTTAGAGTAGCCCCTGATTTGTTGGTGATGGTGGAAAATATACAAGAATATAATCGAAACAATAGTTTCAATTATGCTAATTTTGTTACCCAGCAAATGCATGAGGACTTTATCAATTTGAAAAGGGAATTGTTCCCTCTATCTTTCCCTCATTATTCCTTACTAATGAACATGCTCTTGTGGGAAGGAGATTATGAATTGAAGAGGAAACTAAATTTGAGGATTATGAATAGTGAAAATGAGGCCATCCCTATGCAAATGTGGACATACATTTGTGATCAGAATTGATTCAATTCCAACTAAATCTTGTTTTCCTATGTTGTAAGACATGGTATTTTAGATTCATTGCATGTGGCACCTAGATTTAGACTTTCTCTAGAGATTAGGAGTGTTATGTGCCCAAAGGATATACTAGGCTGTGCAACAACACATAATTGGGCTGAATGGTTTCACCATTCTGAATATACTTTGATCAAGGTTTATGGAGCTAAAGTGGCACCCCATTGTTTACCCTTGTATGTATCAGGAAGATTGGCTTTCATGGAGCTCATGTGGCAAATGTAGGCCATAGATTATGAAATGTTTAGAAAGAACATAAAGGGTATTGTGGTATACCCACAATGTTCTTTTGCTTATTTTAAGGTTACTACCCTTGAAGCATATGAGAAAGTAGGCATTATGGTGAATAATCTTAGAATACCTATCTAGATGAGGTTAGATTTTTTGATCCAGAAGGATTTGTGGTAGGAAAAAGAAGACAAAAGACCTTAGGCATCATACACCATGAATTTTTATATAAAGATGATGCACTAAGGAATCTGACAAGTGATGAGGTTGTTATGGTTAGGAAAAATGAATGGAAAACTATGAAAAAACTTGAGGAGATTATGAAAAATAATTCCTTTTACATCAATCCATACAGTGAATTTGAAAACCCCTTGGAGAGGGCCTTTGCTATGATAAGGTACTATCAATATGGTAAATTTAAAGTAAAAGTAAAGGAGGCTGTAGATAGAGATCATGTCCTCTGAGAGAAACAATGACAACAACAAGCTATGGATATCCCAGAATGGCTTGAAGATGTTCAGGAGGTCAGGGAAAAACAAGTGTAAGAACATGTTCTAGGAAATGAGGAAGTTGAGCAGAAATTTCCCTTTGCTCATATTGAGGAGACTCATAGTTCATATGTTCCTCCTAATAGGATTTTCTAATGGCAGTATGATAGAGAAAATGATGATGATCCCAAAATTAGAGAGTGTGATGAGTTTTTGGCTGATGATAAATTTGTGCAGACCAAAGAGTTTCAAGAGTTTATGATTCAATAGTGGAGTAAGGAAATACAAGAGAGACTAGAAGCAACTCTAGTCAATGCTAAACCTTCTCATCTAGAGGAAACTAACAAAGTAGAGGGAGAGAATATTAAGGCTGAAATTGTAGCTATTACTCCTACTAAAGCTCAAAGAATTGTTAAAGATAGTGGAATCATGTTATTACCAGGATGTACTATAATAACTGCCATAGCATATGATGCAATTAGAAGAGATCCTCAAGCTTTGATATATTAAGATCAATTTGAGAATAAAGTTTTTGGTTCCGGATATAGTCGAAAGTTGTATACCCTTGCAATTTGGTCTATGGCACCTAATACTAAAAAGCATGAGGTTGCTAGTCCTATTGAAGAAGTCATTGGTTCACTAGTGGTCAAAAGATCTACTGACATAACTCCAATCTAGGCAGTTGAATTAACTACACATTTTGCAATGCTTAGTGTGGAAACTGCACATATTTCTCAAATGAAATATGAATCTTTGGTCAAGAAATATAATAATGCTTTGAATGAATTGAGTCAAATGAGGGCTACCATTCAAGCTACCCAAAAGATACTGACTCAAAATTCTTCCTCTTCTTTATTTGATATGTCTACACAAGATAGCGAAACTTTGGCCCTCAGAATTGATGATTTGAGAGGAAAGTTAACTGTTGAAGAGTAAAATGTCAAGAAAGCAAAATTAGAGATAGTTAGGGTGGCCAATGAAATTTTTAGAGATGTGCTTAAGCATAGGGTGACCAAGCTGGTCCACAGGGCTAATGATGTATGGGCCACGTATAAAAACATTCATGAAGCAAATGAAAAATATCTGGAAGTCGAGGAGGCCTTTAGGAATGAGTGGAATAACGAGATTGCTAGGAAAAGTGCTTTGAAAGAAATGATGCCAAAAATAAAGGAGGATCTTGAGGCACCCACAAATATTCCTGACATCTTGAAGATTATTGACTCAATAAATGAGGTAACTACTTTCCATGTAAAGTAGGGAATACAACTCGAAAGTAAGTTGAAAATATTCAAGGAAATGGAGGATTGTGGTATGCCTCAAATATTAAATACAAAAGGTGAATTGCATCTATTTGACACCTGGAAGGAAGATTTGGGAGGGCTGCTTGAAGTGGCTATGATGCATTTTTTTGTCACCGATTACAACTTGTTCAATTCAAATATTGATATGATGGTCAAGATTGAAACAAAGATGGATATATTTGTTAGGGAAGCTAGGATTTTAATTGATGCAAGGTACTCCTAGTATAATACTAAGGTGAAATATTTATTGAATGTTAAATGGCCCACTTTAGAAGAATACAATATTTGGTTGGAGAGATATAAAGAATGAATAAGAAGAATAATGGAGAGGAGGAGAATAATACATAGCCTGAAAATAATGCATATTAGGATTTTTATGTAACATGGTAAAATATTATTCTCCCCTTAAAACTCAAAGTGATTAGCACATGGTGCTAATGTGGATTAACACATTTTGACCTTTTTTTTCTTTATGTGCCTTGCTTCATAAGTTTTGTTGTTTTTATTTTCTTATAGTTGTCATTTTGAGCACATGGAGAATATATTGTAACTGTTGGAACAAACTAATGATGTCTTTTAAGGTGGTACCTATTTTCCATGAAGAATTGAGGATAATTTTTCCTCATGTATATTTTCTCCACCTGAAGACTCAAGCGTAACTAGGAAGGGAATATTGCTGCAAGCGGTCCTATGGGATCATGACATGTGTGCTATTTGGTATGTGGCTTGTTTTGCTCCTTCATCTCTATAAGAAGGAATTCAGGACCAAAATCATAGGAGTTAGAAATTTTTTGAGTTGATACTATTAGTGTTATCAAGACAAATACAGAGCAAGTTTTAGAGTCTTTGTTTTAAGTTTATTTTGGAGTTCATACTTATGCATGTAAGACTGATAATGGTATAGCATTTTATAGTACAAATTAATATCAGTTTCATGGTTATTCTCTCTCCTTGTATGTGTGTTATGAGTTATGATTGGAAGTAGTCAATAATTTCTTTCACTTATCTCTGTCATTATCTGATGGATGTTCAGTTTCATGTTTTCCTATCGATTTAATGAATTGATGTAAATGCTTATATGAGAGTGATAACTTATAATTACTATGTGCTAGGCTATTTGTAAGAAGTGATAATTCTAAAATTCATAGGGAAATGTTGTAATGCAAGATTTCTTAGGATTATATGTGTTATTATTTGAATTTTTATCAGGTTATGTCAAAGGGTATCAACTTCGTGCTTTGGATAAAGACACTCATTCATGCAGAAATTAGTGTTACATTTATAGTGTAGATTCATTAACTAGTCAATCTTTTAACCATAAAATTTCAAGAGGAACACCATTATTATTCATTCTTGTAGGTTTCTTCTCTCTCACATTCAACTCATATAACATTAACATAATAAGCTACTAACTTATTTAATGTTACTATTAAGTGGTATCATCAGCGATATCTGTTATTAACAATGTATTTGATTGTAAGTATGAAATGTCTTTAGGTTTACATTGTGGGATCATACTCCCACGTTTCAAAGAGCCTAATGTGTAGGAATAGAAGTTTAGCATCTTCTATCATTCATTGGATAATCACTTTAGTATTATTGATGATTGGAAGTGGAAAAATCCATAGGTATTTCTTAAGATTAGTTTGGCTCTAAAAAAATAACCAAAAGATTGGTGACTCTATTGGGGACTTGTTAATTCCAAAGTCTCTAAGTTCAGATAAGGTATAGTTAGATTCAATTGTTCATTGTGAATATTCCTTGTTGTTTAAGGAATAATTGGTTTAAAGTTTATTGTATTAGTCCCATCATCCTAGGTCTTATGCATCAGGTATTATTTCATTCTGCCACTATCTGTAAGGTAATGTTTAAAATCTTTTCTGGAGTAACAAGTACAAAATCAAAGTGCAATCAATTTTTGTTTCCCAGTATCCTGGGTGGTGACTCTGAGTTATCTAGTACCAGTGTGAAAATTAGCACTGAAAAAGAAAACAAAAAGTAAGATTTTGTAGTACATGATATTATGAGGAAGACTAGAAGTTATGTGAAGAAGCATCCTGAGAAGAAGGAAAAATCTGAACCTACAAAGGAAAAGTAACCTGAATGGGTTAGGAAACATTTTGAGTCAAGTAATTTTGTTGATTCGCATTCTGATGTATCTCCTTCTTTTCATCTTGATATAATTAGTGCAAGTGTCCATTAAGAAGGAAATAATGTCCAAGAGTCTAACCTAGACTAGGGAAGTTTTCCAATTGAAGAATTTTTTGACAATGAGAGAAATATCTCAAGAGAGGAGGATAGGTAGGAGTTTTGGGGAAAGAATAAGTTCTCTAAGTACTCAACCCTGAGAATTAGGTTCATTTTCAATGGAAATAATTTTAAGCCATGAGGCAAATCCTTTGATGAGTCAGTCCACTTTTCTCTTGAGGAAGATCCCATTGACCAACCTTATTTTACTCCTGCCCCAACTGAACATGGAGATATTCTAGATAATGAGGAAGATATAGATAATGATATGAAAGCCATTGAAGAAGAGGAGTTAAGATTCCAAGAATAAGAAGAAAGAAGAAAGAAAGAAAAGGAAGATAGGATTAGAGATAAGCAACTTGAGAGAGATGCTAGAAGGAAAAATTTGGAGAAAATGAGAGAAGAGGCTACGAGGTGTAGAATCTCTAAGGAAAATCTTTCTAAAATGACTGATGATATTCCTAGAGCAACAGTCTCAATGGGAACTTCAGCTACCGATACTGATACAATTTCTTTCTCAACCACTAGAGCCTCAGATGCTCCTGTTATTACTAAGAAAACCTCATTTGTAGACCATGGGAAGAGACCTATTGACCCACCCAAGAAAACTGCATTCAAAACCAATGATAAAACCAATACTCCATCTACTAAAATCCACACAAATAAAACCAAAATTGATCCAACCCCATCTAACATACCTCCAAATCCTCATATACTAAGGTTGTAGTTGGAAAGTGAAAAGTTGTGAGAAGATTTGAAAAAAGTCGAGAGAATAGATTCCAATGTAGAAATGGCTAGGAAGATTGCATTCCTTCAAATTTCCTCTCATATACTAGAGGCCTCGAGCTCTAGACATACTAATAGTGAGTCACAAAAAAGAAATTCTGATGGACATATTCCTGGGGGAAGTAGTGGTGGAGATCAAGGAGGTGTGATGGAGGAGGAAATAAGAATGATAAGTCTTACTTTGAAGATGATGAGGGAGGTAAGAAAGGAGGAGGTGATGGTAAAAGTGGTAAGGAAAAGGATGGTAGCCACTCTGATAGCATGAAAGATGATGAACACATAGATGATCATAGGGAGAGGCATACTAGGAGGCCACTTCAAGTAGATAGATACCAATAGTTGTGTTTCACTAGAATAGCTAGCTATCCTAACCCATTTCCTAAAGATCTCAGGCTTGCTCTAGTCAAATTCTCTAGAAATAATGCTCTAAGTGGTGAACACCATTTCAAAGCACTTGCTAGAATTATGGATGACTTTGAGGTAGAAGAAAAAGATGTTATGATGAAGTTATTCATGTAGTCTCTTGTTGAGGATGCAAGAGAGTGGTACAAAAGTTTACCTGATGAGAGCATTGGCTCTTGGGAAGAGTTCAAAAGGTTTTTTAGAGAACAATATGGTGACAAGATTGATTCAAGTTATTTGTTGAATCAGTTCAATAATATTGTGAAAGGATCTAATGAATCTATCGTTGAGTTTAATACAAGCTTCGAAAAGGCTAGAAAAAGGTTTCCTCCTCATCTACACTTAAATGATCATGTATGCTTGATAAATTACTAGAATTCTTTTGATGCAAAAACAAGTTACCATTTGCTAGATAAGCATCCTCAATCTTTAAGAGAACCTTTTAAGATAGTGGAACATATTGAAAACATCAACAAAAAAATTGGTAAAGTTGGAAAATGAGATGATCCGTGACTTTTCAAAACTTCAAAAGGGGAAGAAAATATTTTAGGCACTAAAGGGGGAACAATTGAAGACAAGCTTGATAGCTTCATGAAAAATATCAATGATAAAATTGAAAGGCAAGAGAAGGACCAACCAAGAAATTACCAAAGGAATGAAAGACCCCCTAGATTGCAAGACCACCCTTACAATACCAATTGGTATAATGTGAGGCCTATCTCAAATAATAAGAGAAATACCCAAAACAAAGTTCCTCCAGACCCTTTACAAAAGAATTCAGGAAATTTTGTTGAAGATACTCCTTGGTGTATGACTTGCCAAATTCCACATTCTTTTCAGTAGTCTACAGTAGCATAGATGGTGGAAGTAGAAGATAACATACCTAAAGAGTGTGATCAACAAGATCAAGAGGAGGAGGATGTACTTATGATTATGGGTGATTCTTACATTGTGTAGACACGTGAAATTGACATCACCCATACTTAATTAAATTTATATTCATCCACTCATTAAATAAATCAACCTCACTAAATCTATTTGTCAGGTAAATCAAGTCTATTTTATTTATCTCCTAAGGTCATTCATTTAAATTGAATAAATTAACTTTATTTAATTTAATCCTATCATCATCCTTTTAATTAAATAAATCCAACCTTTATTTAATTAAATCTGAAACCACCTTTCATCTCCCTTTGATTTAATTTAAATCCCTAAATCTAAGTCAAATGGGTCAAAAGCATCTAATCATCATCTAAGTTAATCTAATCTTGATTAACCTAATCCAATCACCCATCACATCCTCTAGATTTTCCCACTTGCACAAATAAATCAATTTATTGATTTATTAAATCATCATTTTCTTTCAACATGGAATCTTTGAGGAATATTCCCTCAAATTTGAATTCAAAAACAAGTTGACATGTACATCCAACAAAGCATTTATGAGCTCTTACATGGCTCTTACATGTCTCTTGCAAAGGTCAAACTCAACATTTAACTCTCAAATTCAAATTTGAATCTCCCCCTCTTTGGCACATTGACTAAAATGTGCTCATTCCTTAACCTATCACAAGTTGACAAGTGGCCTCATCTCATTGGCTTATCTTTAGTCCCACATCCTGCATGTTTGGCATTCTTCTATCATTCTATTCCTTAAATAGAGATCATCTCCATTGATTTAATCCCCCACAACTTGATCTGCAATCCTCATGCAAAGTTACTCTCTTCAATTGAGAGATATTTTTTTCCATTGCATCATCATCATTTGAATTATCAAGGGTTGGGAAAGGGCTTCTTTCCACATCAAAGAAGCACCAATCCACTATGGGATAGATATGTGTCTTGTTTTTATGCTCTCAATTAGTTTGTGTTGTTATCTTGTTTATGAAGGTATCATGCATTACTTCATAGGAGCATTTAGTGAGTTTGCATAAAAAAATACATGCTATGGAGTTTAAGCTTTGTGCAGATTTGCAGGGTGCTCACATATGGCACTAGAAGGAGGGCGAACCCACAACTGCAATCGATTAAGTTTTTGAAATCAACATTTATCAATTACTTTTGTGTTGGGAATCTTAATAGAAGTGATATGATATTGCTAGTCTACTTTACTCTTGATTAGTAATAAATTGAATTCTAATATCAATAGCTCTTAGTTTGAAAATGATAGATCATAGTTGCATGATTCATTATTAAAAATAATATATTCATGTAACTTGTGATTGTCAAGAAATACCATAGTTTGTTAACACATGTCGTTTGTTAAAACATACTTCGTTTGTTGACACATACTATTTGTTAACACACATGACGTTTGATTAACACAAGACACATCTATTAACACATATGGCATTTGATAACACATATCGCTTGTTAACACATATTGTTTGTTAACACATACAATGTTTGTTAACACATACGAGCTTTTGAAATAGATGATGTTAGCATTGAGAAGTGACTTGAGCCATGGTATACGAGAGACAATGCACAAAATCTAAACCATACGCAGAAGAAGAAGAGGCATTTGGTCTTGCTACAGTGGAAATTTATGTTAAAGTCCAACATTATTATTAAATATCAGTTGCTTCCATAAAGTCTTTAGTCTCTATTTAAACACACTGCAAGCATCGTGCGCCCTGTCTTAGATATGTTGAGAAATCTGAAATAGAGTTGCACATGTTTTTTTTTTAAACTACTATTGATTGTTGCACCATTTATTGACATTTATTAGCATGCATTGATATAAAATAGAAAGTCATAAAGTCATAAATATCGTTCATTCAAATTTTAAATGTTGATCATTCCTGTGGTGGGCTCTTTTTATTTAAATCAATGTTTCCTGCCTTATTATTTTATGTACTTTGTCCTTGGATACACTGTATTACTAACTTAATGGATGTCCCAGCATGTGATAGCCATTGACTAGCATTTAATAGCTCAACAAACCATGGCACATTCCATTTCTAGCTTAATTATCCATTCTCAATTGCATTAAAGAAGAAACACCCAATTGCAGCGCCAACTTGAAATTATTGAAATCATAGAAATTTCAGAATCATTGAAAACTGCACGATATATCATAGTGATATTAAGCATTTATCACCTTTGTCTGAGTCACCATCAACACTCAAGTCAAAAGCATTGAGAATTGGACATGCATAATATTTAAATGGTTTTGAATTTTGGCTTTCGTAAAAGATTTGATTTAGAAATTTTCTATTTTATGCTACAGAAAGAGAATGATGCTAATGTCTTTTTACTTGCATTGTATGGCTAAATATTGATATTATCGTGGTTGTTTGAAATTGAATGTAGGATCAAAAATTGTCAAAGAAGGCATACAAGAGGTTTAAGGCCACCACTTATTACATTCTGCATTGTTGTTGAAGTCTTCAGAATTGTCTTAGGTTGTGCAAATATTGACATTGGGAAACAAACATTCATCATCATCTATTGAAAAACTAGCCTCGTATGAGTAGTTGGCTAACAGCCCACAAGTCTTGAGCTCTCCTTTCCTGTGAATTGCATTGTATTAAGTGATTTCAATTTTTCTCTACGGGTTTCAAAACTTCTTCACTTTATTTGTGTCTGAAGTTGTGCCATTAAATTTATAAGCTACTTTTAACGTCCCATCTGCATTCTTGAGAATCTTTGTTGGTGTAATAGAGTAGAAGGAGCACTACATAATCTGTATTCATTGAGCTTGAGTGGTGTGCTTTTCATATTTTTCCTTTATTGTTGTAAAGTGGTTTTTTTTTTATCTCTTATGTTTCATTGCTCTTAATCACTTAATGTTTTTAATCGTAACTGGGTCTTTAGAGAAAGGGTTTCTTATCTAAATGTTTTTTTTGTCTTAACCAACTAACTTGGGCCCTCTTATAGTCATATTGTTGTCTTAATCAAGTGCGCTTCATCTACTTTCTCAATATTGAAGTTGTTGTCTTAATGGTATTTTAGTGAGCACTAGTTTAAAGAAAAATCTGGCTCATATAGTAATAATACTGATATACTATTGAACAAAAATCTGACAGCCTTTTATGTCTACTAAGCCTTGTGCAGATCTTTAATGACGAAAGACAAATCTAGTAGGATTTTAAAAATTTAAAAAGTTTATCTGTGCAAATTAACATCACTGTGGAAAGCAACTTCAACTTGCATTTGATCTGATTACAATTACCGTGATGTTTTTTTATGAAATGGGATCCAAGCTTGATATGATGGGTTTTTGATGTTGCAATTTGGCCACCATACTTTACATCTGAAAAAGGGAAAAATCATTTTCTATTTGAATTTAAATAAAGTTGTTGATTTATGATTGATTTTGTTTCACTAACTTAAAGTTGTTGAGTGCACATTGCTAAGGTGGAGTCTATCGATCAGTTCTTCATGCTTAACTAAAAATTTTATCTACTTCTCATCAAGGCAGATAAATCTAGAAAAATTTGAGTTCAAGCATTGAGCATTGAACTTGAACTTGAAAAAATCATTTTTAAATGCTTATTGTAATAGTCTAGAGCATCCAATTGCTGCCTTTGTTTTGTGTTTACTGCCAACTAGATCAATTTGAATTTAAAATTAATCATTGATTGGTTTTTTTTCAAAGTTGGGCTAAACATGAACATTAGAAACTGACTAGACTTTATTTTTGGGACTTAACAATTGAACAAGAAAATATCACACTTCAAAGTTGGTGCTTAAAAAGAATTCATGTCTGCTTTGAAGGTTAAAACAAACAAGTGTTTCTTTGTTTTATAATTTCTTACTCAAACTGACACCATTAAAAATACGTATGCACTTCTCTCACGCCTCATGGCGATCTTGAGAATCAAAAGGATTTTTGGTGGTCTTAGGTTAGGATAAAGTAATTGCCTCCACACTTCATTTTGGGTTTAAAAAATTGAACAAAACACTTTGCGAGTGTGAGTAAACTTATTACATGTGTTCTCCCTTTATTTCTAAATGAAGGTTGATCGAACTATGAATATGTTTACTCACTTTTGTCTATCTTAGAGGGCCTGCCTTGGGGAAAAATTACTCTCCCAAGGGAATGACTCAACCAGTAACACTCTAAAGCCAAGAGTATTTCCAGTCGGGATATAAATGTGGGTACTAGAGTAAACGCCAGTATCATGTGGTTGACTCTGATGAAATGGATCTGAAAAGGGACTCTTGTCATATGGGTCAATCTACACAAACAAAAAGTCTGAACTAAAACCCTTTTTTGTAGTAACCAAGTAGTCCATCCAACAAGTTTATCAAAGTGGTGCATTGGAACTTAGATTCCAAGAAGTTACTTGCCATGTCCGATCTTGGTTAAAATATAGAGGTTAATACTTCATTCTTAACATACCTTTATATTTTTCCTTGGTTGCATGTAAAATCATCTCTTCTACTATGAAGGGAATGAGGCAAGCCCACCAAGAAAAACGTACCAATTGAGCTAGGATGTTATATTGCTTGTGAGTCAAAACACTTGCTTGATTCGAAAACATTGGGAAACAGTCATTTAACGTGAGTATCAAAATTTCAAACCCCTTAGATAGAGAAAATACCTTTGACAAAACCCAAGAGCTATTGCTTACCCTAGGGATTACATCTCTAGAGGTTTCTATGTAATTGGGTTTACATCTCAATTTTCTCTTACAAAGGTCAACATTAGGCAACCCTTGTCCTGATTTCTTGGAACTTCCACATAACACTTTGTGGGACGAAAATAAGTTGTGACATTGGACATTCAGTTTGAAACATAATCAAGCGTTTGTTTTTGGTAAAAAGAAGTCATTAATGAAAAGATAAAAAATTGGACCCCATACATGTTCTTGTTTATCTTTTTATCTTCTTTCGAGCAAACATTGGTCTTTTTGTTTGAACTACTCTTAGATAAAAGCATGTTCTTCAATATCTTTGTCTAGTAAACAAAGTCTCTCTAAGTCTCTTTGGATCAAAACCAAAAATTTCATCCATCCCCCAAAAATCAAAATCAAAATCACCTCACAAACAATTATTGGAAATCTTGAAAAAATCCCTCATGCTAAACTTTGGGAAAATCATTTCATTTGATTAAAGGTGTGTAGAGGAATCCTTCTCCACATATTTAGTCAAATTATTGATCCTTGTCAACAAGTCTATCCCTTGATAACATCCAACATCTTGTGGTTTATGAGTTCACTATCCAAAATCCAAAATCCAAAATCAAGTCAAAACATCAATCCAAGTCCTAAATTTTAGTATCCTCTTCAAGATTTCCTAAGAGTTCCAATCATTCACCAATAATCCATCTTTCATATATCATCACCATCATTTTGATCCTTAAAAACTTAGACTTTCTTTTTTGTACCTAGAGTCCGGATCAACCCAAAGAATTAGAGGTTCACCTCCCACATTCTTGAAAATTGATCCTTATTTTACGGTCCAAACTAGACCTCAATGCAAGAAGAACATGGAATATAAACTTGATCCATACATCATGAGTAATCCAAGTCATGTTGCATATTGTACACATTGTGTGTGTCCCTTTGTACTCATGTTGGCTTGATGTAGGATCTAAGATCCTATGGGCTTCACCACCTCATTTATATTTATCATCATAGACCATCCACATCAATACACGGGAACCCCTCCTAAATGTCTACTTTAGTGTGTGTTTGAAGCAAGTTCATCCTCTCACTAAAGTGGGGACAAAAGGTAGTGTTGAAAAATGTCATTTCTTACATTTTCACACCTAATTTGGGAATAATTAATGTTAAAATTATTGGATTTTGTGGATGTTTTTCTGATACGTGGTTTCCATTAATGTCAACACTATTAGAATTAATGCAATAGAAGTCGTATATGTCAAGGATATTCAGGAAATTGTAATAAAATAAGTTGCAGGTTGTCAGTGGTGAAATGAAGTTCAGTCTGTTGGTTAGTTCAGTATGTTGATGATCAGAGGTTATGTATTAAAGGGTTTCTTTTCGAGTATATCTAGTTTATCCACGTCAAGTTATAGAGATCCGTATGAATATTTAATTGAGTTATGAACAGTTGTGTTCTTACAATAATTTTGTTGCTTCAGTTGGTGTTCCTGAATGAAGATGACGTAATTTTAGTAAGTTTAGTTGTTGCAGATGCTTCTCTAGTGATTCATAATTTTTTTGGATGTTTCGATAGATCATGCTCTAATTGTGTTGCACGTTTGCATTGATCGTTGTGCTCGTGATTAGCGATTTTCTCTGGCGTGTTCATGCTTTTCATGTTATTGGCTGACAAGGTGTAGTACCGTGTTATGGATCTTCGAGGAATCATTTTCGAAGGTGTTTTCATGTTTGAATATTTTTTTTTGGGTCTTCATTACGTTGTGGCTGACATTGGTTGATTCACATTGAAAATTATTTATTTTTTGGGCTGATAGTTTGCATATGTTTTATTATTTTGTTGAGGCCGACATGTAGCGATGTAATCTCTTGTTGCAGATATATATGAGTGATTGTTTATTCCATTTGAAGGCATGCTTGTGTATGAGATGTGTGAATAATGTCCTAATCATTAGAAGGTAGAGGCAAAGTGTGAAGAAGTGTTCATGTGCTTAATTGAAATTGTAATCAGGCATTAGCAGATGCTATTTTCTTAGTTCAAAATCATGTGGATGTAATCCAAATCTTCTTGTAAGATAGTGAGTCTTCCTTTTCTAATTGAGCAGTGAGATCTAGGTAATGCACCTGAATGCATGTGCATTCCCCATTCATATTTCATTTATACTCTTAACACGGTATAATATTGTGGACTAACCTCCACCATGGTTTTTCCCCTAACGGGGTTTCCACGTAAAAAAATATTGGTGTTATGTGTGTTTCTGATGTGTTGTTGATTTATACTTTAATGGTTATTGATTAGATCTAAGAATAAGGTTAATAAGTTTGATAAGTTTAAATTTTTCGGACAACTAATTCACCCCCCTTTCAGTTGTCTGCCATTTTTTTTCCAACAATTGGTATCAGAGTAGGTTCCTTGGAAGAAGTTTAACAACTTGAGGTGATATCAATTTGTTGCTTCTGGATTTAGATTGTGTGAGATTTTTTTGATCAACGTTTCAGATCACACTCCATTATCCATCATCGGGATGATAGAGAGCTCAAGGAGATTCATTATGCTTAGTTGCAGACCTAAACTTCTTAAAAAGAAGAAAAGAGAGAGGATGTGGTAAGAGGGAGGGGGAAGAGAGACATAAATCATGAAAAGAAATTAAAATATTAAATTCTTTAAGCAATTTAGGTCTAGAACTAATCATAATGAATATCCTTGATTTGTGTCTCCCTTCCCCCTCCCTCTTACCACGTCCTCTCTCTTTTCTTCTTTTTAAGAAATTTAGGTTTGCAACTAATCATAATGAATCTCCTTGAGCTCTCTATCATCCTGATGATGGATCACAGAGTGTGATTTGAAATGTTGATGCAGAAACTGTCACACAATCTAAATCCAGAAGCAACAAATTTGATAACATTATGGATTGTGGAAATCTCATAGCATTAGCTTGAGGTGATCTGGGATGGTGACATACAAGAATGATAGTCCAAGATTTGATGTAACAAATTATTCTCCATGGAAGGCTCGAATGGAGTGTCATCTGAGATGCATTGGTGAACCCTACTGGAACATTACAAAGTATAGGTATGTTATCCCACAAAATGGTCCTTCTACTGATGTTGAGATTAAGGATGTTGAATACAATATTAGGGCTAAGGAATCATTTTTGAGTGCTTTAATTGATTTTGAGATGACAAATTTTATGGATCTGATGACTGCTTATGAGATCTAGAAAAAGTTGGAAACTTTGTATGAAGGTGATGCTAATGTGAAGATTGCTAAGTTACAAAGTCTGAAAGGGAAATATGAAATGTTGAGAATGGGTGATGATGAAAACATTACTTCATTTATGCAAAGAGTGAATGAACTTGTGTGAAGTATTAGATGTGCTGGTGGATGATTGGAAGAATCAAAGATTGTTGCTATTAAAGTGCTCAGATCCTTTCCTGTTGCATACAAAGTCAAAGCTACTGCTATTGAGGAGCTCTAGAATGCAACAAATGTAACCAGAGACATGTTGATTGGTAAGCTTATTGATTTTGAGTTGAGTGAATTTGGTGATGCTCTTCCCAAGATTGAATTTACATTCAGGGCTACCACTTCTAGAAGAGATAAAAATAGATATGATTTGGGATAAAGTTCTTCTATAAAGGTATTCAAGTATGAGGAGGAAATGAGAGAGATTGAAGAAGAGGAGAGAAAATGGAGGGGTATCAGGACATAATAACCCAAACACAATAAACCTAGAAACAATAACCACATCATAATAACCCAAGGAAAAAATAACCTAGGGTCATAATAACCCATGGACATAATAACCTGTGGTTAAAATAACCCATGTACAGAATAATCCATACGTAATTTATAATTTTTTTTTTCCTTTCTCTATATTCTTACGGGGATATTTTTTCCATGGCTTATTCGGACCATGGGTTATTTTGGCTTGGGTTATTATGACCCTGGGTTATTTTTTACTTGGGTTATTGTGACTGGGTTATTTTGTCCAGGGTTATTTTGGTCTAGTTATTATGTCCTATAACCAACTAGAGGAGCTTGAAGCACTAATTGTCAAAAGAGAAGTTAGTGGAGAAGGTAAGTATAAAGGAAAATTTCCTATTAAATGCTTTTATTGCAATAAGATAGGTCATTTTGCATCAAGGTGTCTAGAAAGAGTTCGTAAGCCAAGACCTAACAATCGTAGATTTCAAATAAAGTGTTATTATGCTGCTGATGAGGGTGTGACAGATGATGAATCTGATGAAAGAAATGTAAGTGAGGATGAATGGGTATTTATTTCTATCAAGGAAAATGATCATGTGTCTACTAAATTTGTTAGTTGTACAAATGTGGAGAAAATCCTAGCTGCTCGAGTTGAAGAGAAAGATGAATGGGTGATTGACAGTGGATGCTCTCATTACATGACAAGTGATAAAAGAAAATTTGTGAGCCTAGAAAAGTATGATGGTAGTGTTGTAAGATTTGGTGATGAGAAAGCAGGTGTAATCTATGGCAGAGGATTTATTTTTCTTGATGGTAAGAATAATACTGATGATGTCCTTTATGTGGAAGGTTTGAAGCATAATCTCTTGAGTGTTGGATAGATGGTTGTCAAGGGATACAATCTTCAATTCAAGAATGGAAAGTGTAGAATATTGGGAAGTTTTGGAAATGTGATTGCTTCAGGTACAAAAAAAAAAGGTAATATTATTCACTAGAATGATATTAGTAAAAGTTGTCTGATTGCTCAAGTTGATGAAAGTTGGTTGTGGCATAGGAGAATGTGTCATGTGAACTTTGACAATACTATCAAGATAAGTTATACTCAGGCAGTGAGAGATACTCCTAAGTTGGTAAAGCCTACTAATACTATATGCAAGGAATGGAAGCTAGGGAAGCAAACTATAATTTCATTTCAGAGAAAACAACATTGTTCAAATGAAGTGTTGGAGCCTGTGCATACTAACTTGTGTGGTCCTTCTAGAGTCATAATTTTACAAGGAGATAGGTACTTCATGTTACTTGTTGGTGATTACTCTAGATTTATGTGGGTTACTTTCTTAAGGGAAAAATATAAAGCTCTAGAGAAATTCAATAGTTTTAAGGCTATGGTTGAGACAGAGATAGGTTTGAAGATTGAATGTTTGATATTAGATAGAGGTGGTGAATTCACTTCCCATGAGTTTAATTCTTTTTGTGAAGTGCATGGGATAAAGAGACAATTATCTGCCCTGCGGACCCCTCAGTAAAATGGAGTTGTGGAAAGGTAGAATAGGAAAATTCAAGATATTGCTAGGACTATGATGTTGGAGGAAATGTTCCTCATATCTATTGGAGAGAAGTTGTGAGTATTGATGTTTACATCCTCAACTGGGTACAAGTCAAAGGTGATACTGGTAAGACCCTTTTTGAGCTATGATCTGGTCATAAGCCTACTATTAGATAGTTCAAAATATTTTGGAGTAAATGCTATATCAGAAGAGATTAAGATATAGGAAATTTTGATGCTAGGAGTGATGAAGGAATCTTTCTTGATTATTCTACTAGGAGAAAGGCCTACCAATGCTACAACAAGAGATTGAGGAAAGTAGTTGAAAGTGAAAATGTCAAGGTTGATGAAGACATAGCTAGACCATCAAAAACTTGTGGATATGATTCAAATGATTAGAATAATAGTCAGTCATAGGAATGAAAGTTCATAATTCAAGTCAAGTTCAGATCATTCTGGTAAATCAAGAAAATAAAGAGGAAGGAACTAGTGAAAGTGCAGAAGAGATATCACAAGAGCTATAAGTTCAGGAAAATCCTAAGACTCCAAGGTATGTCAGACTAAATCAATCAGAAGATCAGATTATAGGTGATAAGAACAAAGGTTTTCAGACTAGGAGAAAAAAATAGAAGAATATTGTTTGATTACAAAGACTGAGCCTAATAGTGTGAATGAAACATGCAAAGATGAACATTGGATGGAAGCAATGGAAGAAGAACTATAGAAAATTGAGAAGAATAACACATGGATTCTTTTTCCTAGACCTAAGGACAAAAATGTAATTGGAACTCAATGGGTCTTTAGAAATAAGCTGAATTTGAGCAAGGTGAAGTTGTTCGAAACAAAGAAAGACTTGTGTGTAAAGGATATTCTTAGAAGGAAGGAATTGAATTTGAAGAAAAAATTTCCCTTGTTGCTAGGATTGAAGCTATGAGACTATTTCTTACTTATGTTGCTTTCAAAACCTACAAGGCTTATTAGATGGATGTCAAGTCAGCATTTCTAAATGGTGAATTGGAAGAAGTGTATGTTGAGCAACCTAATGGATTTCAATTGATTGATCAAGGAGATATGGTTTTCTGATTAAAGAAAGAATTTTATGGACTTAAGCAATCCCCATGAGCATGGTATGATAGATTGGACAAGTATTTGTTGAAGCTTGGATTTAATAAAGGTACTGCTAATAGTAATCTGTATTTAAAGATTGATGATGATAAAGATTTGATTGTTGAAGCCTTTATTGATGATATCATTTATGGAGGAGATGATAGTTTGTGCATGAAGTTTGCTGATGAGATGTAGAATGAGTTTGAAATTTCTATGATTGGTGAGATGAATTTCCTTTTATGATTACAAATTACTCAGCTAGATAAAGGGATCTTCAAATCTTAGTCCAAATATGTGAAAGAATTGCTAAACAAGTTTGGTATGGAAGATTCAAATCTAGTTGCTACACCTATGGTGACCAGATGCAAGTTGACACAAGATGATGATTCTCCAAAATAAAATCAAACTATATATAGATTGATGATTGGTGGATTTCCTTATTTGACTCAATCTAGACTAGATATCATGAATGTTGTATGCATTGTTGCAATATTTCAAGTTGATCCTAAGGAATCTCATGTAACTGTCATGAAGAGGATTTTTAGATACTAGAAGGGGACAGTTGATTTTGGTATGTGGTATCCTAAAGATGATGATCTTACTTTAAGTGCCTTTACTTATACTAGTTGGGTAGGAGATGTGAATGACATAAATAGTACTAGTGGTGGTGCATTTTTCTTGGGTAAGAAGCTAATTTCATGGTTAAGTAAGAAGCAGAATGCCATTTCTTTATCTACTGCAGAGGAATAATACATTGCTACTGCTATTAATTATACTCAAGAATTGTGGATGAAGTAGATGTTGAAAGATATTAGAGTTGTGTATGATCAACCTATTGGTATATTATGTGATAATTCAATTGCAATTAACATTTCTAAGAATTCAGTGTTGCATTCAAAGACCAAGCATATATCTATCAAGTTTCACTTTTTGAGAGAGAAGGTGAGTGAAAAGGAAGTCAGACTGGAGTATGTGCCTACTCAGGAATAGATTACAGACATATTTATAAATCCTTTTCCTAAGGATACTTTTGAGTATCTCAAAGGGATGATAGGGGTGATTACCCCTCCTAATTAGAACTAATATGCATTGAAATACATCAGTCCATGCATTTCATAGTCATATCTTGATCTGGATTGATGTTGTGGTGGCTGATACTCAGGGGGAGTATAGTCAGATGTTCAGATATGTGGTTCAGAGCTTGTGTGGAGAAAAGATATCTTTGCAATTGATGTCAAAGGGGGAGAGGATTCATGTGAAAAAATGTGAATTATCTAAGGAGAAGAGTCATGTGTGGGGAGAAGAGTCGTGTGAAAGAGTTGAGGAGAAAAGAGTCAGAACCTAAGGGCGAGTAAGTGCTAAAGTTTGTTGCATTTATGGTGTTTTCAACATCATGTGTTGCCATAAATGCAAAAGGGGGAGATTGTTGGATGTTTTGGTTGTGTTGTTGATATGTGGTTGTCATTGATGTCAACACTATTGGAATTAATGCATTAGAAGTTGTATATTTCGAGGATATTAAGAAAATTGTAATAAAATGAGTTGCAGGTTGTCAATGGTGAAGTGAAGTTCAGTATGTTGGTTAGTTTAGTACGTTGATGATGAGAGGTTGGAGATTAAAGGGTTTATTGTCGAGTATATCTAGCTTATCCATGTCAAGTGTCAGAGATCCACATGAATATTTGATCGAGTTATGAACAGTTGTGTTCTGGTTGTCATTTTGTTGCTTCAGTTGGTGTTCCTGAATGAAGATGATGTGATTTTAGTAAGTTCAATTGTTGAAAATTATTCTATGGTTATTCATGATGTTTTTGGATGTTTCTAGATCACGCTCTATATGTTTTGCATGTTCACATTGATCATTGTGCATGATTAGATATTTTCTCTTGCGTGTTCATGCTTTTAATGTTCTTGTCCGACAAGGTGTTGTAGCGTGTTGCACGGATCTTCGAGGAATAATTTTTGAAGGTGTTATCGTGTTTGAATTTTTTTTTGGTCTTCATTATGTTGTGGCCAACATTGGTCAATTTTCATTGAAAATTATTTATTGTTTTGGACCGACATTTGCATATGTTTTATTATTTTGTTGAGGCTTACATGTAGTGATGTAATATCTTGTTGTGGATATATATGATCAAATTTTTATTCCATTTGAAGGCATGCTTGTGTATGATATGTGTTAATAATGTCCTAATCATTTGAAGGAAAAATAAAAGTGCGAAGAAGAGTGAGTAGAGTGTAAAGAAGTGTTCATGTGCTTAATTGGAACTATAATAAGGCATTAGCAGATGCTATTTTCTCAGTTCAAAATCTTGTTGATGTAACCCAAATATTTTTGTAAGACAGTGAGCCTTCATTTTGTAATTGAGTAGTGAGCTCTATGTAGTGCACCTGAATGCATGTGCATTCCCCATTCACATTTCTTTTCTACTTAAAGAAAAAGGTATAATTTTGTGGACTATCCTCCACTGTGGTTTTCCCCTAGTAGGGTTTCCACGCAAAAAATCTTAGTGTTATGTGTGTTTCTGATGTGTTGTTGATTTATACTTTCATGGATATTGATCAGATCTAAGAATAAGGTTAATAAGTTTGATAAGTTTAAATTTTTGGGACAACTGATTCACCCCCACATCTCAATTGTCTGCCTTTGTGTTGCCAACAAAAATAAACCTAATGTTACCTTGATCTATTGTTGTGATATGTTTAACACATTCATAGTAGATTTAGGACCCTTTAAAGCTAGATGAACCTAACTTTTCCTTAATTTAGTGTTTTAAAGTGTATTCATATGCACCTTCACATTAATTTTAGGACCCTTGTAAGCTAAATGGACCTAATGTCACCTTGGATTTAGTGTTCTAATGTGTTTTACACATTCACATTGGATTTAGGGAACTTTTAAGCTAAATTGACCTAATTTTTCCTTAATTTAATGGTGTAAAGTGTATTTATTTACACCTTCACATTTATTTTTGGGATCTCTTGTATTTATGACCTTTATATAATCATTAATAGGCCCCTAAGACCCTATATTATGCATATTGATGCATATTTCAACCAAAATCTTGACAAGATCAATAAATAAACATAATTTCCTAGTTCCCCAATATTTTCTCCACCTAAAAAGTCCCAGTGGGACCCATATGTCACCTTGGGAATATTAGTCCCATCTAGATGGGACCTATATGCCACAAGTGGTGTATGAGTCTCATTTGGCCCCTTTTTAGGGTGTTGAGCAGGAAATTAGGGTTTTAAGTTTAAATTTCATGAATGTCAGCCTCCAAGATCTAGTAAATGGTAAGTTGGATGTATTTCCTATATAGAAATGGCCTCAAATCATTATTTCACTAAGTGTTCATGATATCAACATAATCTATGAAGGGTTAGTCATTCTAAGAATTTACAAGAGTGTCAAGAGAGTTTACAAGAGCATTTCTAAAGCATTCAAGGGAATATTTCTTCATCAATTTCTGCAACAATTCAAGATCCACCATCATGTTAAGGTTATCAAGTATCAAGAATGTTGTTGATCTAGTGTTGCGATTTTTCATTCAAGATCCAAGATTAAGCATGGTTCTACACTTATTTCAAGACCTATAATTGCATCCTTCATAGACACTTCATTTTAGATTGTAGATTTCCAAGACATCATTCATGGTATCATTGTCCATGTTTCATGCTTCATGTCATTATTTCATTATTTGTTTTAATTACCTAAAAGGTTTTTGACCAAGGAAAACACCTATTCCTTAAAAATCAATAATTTTTTCTCTCTCTACATGTGTGATTACAAATCTGGGTGTCTTGGAGCTTGAATGATCTTTGAAGACTAAGTTAAAAGTTTGAAGAAATTTTTCCTAGTTGTTTCCTTGTTTGCAAGATCATGAAAAGTATCTTAGAAGTTGCAAATCAGTGTTTCAGACCTAGAAACAAAGTGTGGGAAGAAGAGTACAGATAGGAGTGTAGATTTAGGTCTTAACCCTCTAAAAAAACATACTGGGACTGATACACCACCTTGGGAATATGAGTCCTAGTACTACCATTTTTTGGGTTTTAGGAGATTCATTTGGTTAGGTTTTGCATGGTAATTTACATCCTACATTCATTTCTTGTCTTTTCAAGCCCTAAGTTGGTGGTGAACCCCCTTTTTAATCTCTAATAAAGCCCTAGGACATCCTTATTATAAATCTCTTTCCATCATTCCTATGCTTGGATTGAGATCTCTATGGTTTCCTTGAATGAGGAGTGTAGAAGATTGTTTTTCTATGTCCTAAACCATAGAAAATGACAATTTTCTAACTTTTAGAGGGTTTTGAAGTTTTACGGTACAACTGATTCACCCCCTCTTAGTTTCCTTGTGCATTAAATAATGGCTTATATTTATCAATTGATATTAAGCTTTTGTAATATATTTAATTTTATGTTATTTTATTTTGCAACTCATTTTATTTTGTAGTGTAGAAAAATGTATCCCTTTACATTTTCACACTTTGTTTAAGCACTCTTAATTAAATTGGACTTAATTATACCTTAATAAGCCCCATTTTACATCTATAAGCCTAATAAATTACATTTTTTGAAGGGTAAAACTAACAATAATTAATGCCAATATGTACCACTTTACCTTGAGCAATATATGTTCCATTAATAAGGACTTGGGACCCATTTGCTCATGGGATAATGGCTTCTCCCTAGGCCTTTGAAGAAAAACTTATAAATATGTTTTTGACAGTATTTTAAGGTACTCAAATCCATATTTCAATGTTGGCTTGTAATATTTGAATTTTGAGAAATTAAGGATATATACCTATAAATACAAGGTTATTTCACTATGTTTCATCTAAGTAATATAGATTTTTTATGCAAGCATTCCTAAATCTAATATTGTGATCAAGGGAATTCAAGAGTAGAATTATTAGTATTTTTCTATCACATTCAAAATCCAATCATCATGTCAAAGTTTTCTTGCATCGCACATGTTTTTGGATCTAACATTGTGATGTAAGAATAAAGATCAAGTTCAAACATTCAAAGCATCAATATCCAGATCCATTGAATCCATGTCATAACTTGTTTAAACATTCAAAGCATCAAGATCCAAGGGTTTGGTGAGTTACAACATAACTTGTTCATTCATCATTCCTTTTATTATTTCAATTCAAGGTTTAATTACCCTAATGGTGTTTGACCAAGGAAAACCCCCACTCACCAAAAACAAACAATTTTCCCCTCTTGTGTTTGTGTTACAAAAGGATTGAAGAAACCTTAAAGAGCAAGATTGGAAAAGTTGTCAAAGTTGGAAAAGTCGCCAAAGTTGATGTCAAACCATGGAATCTCACCTATAGATCTGTTTTATGAATTTCTAACACTAAAACATAAACAAATTAGAAGCTACAAATCAATATCAAAGGCTCTTTAAAGTTGATTGAAAACCTTGAAAAAAGGCCCATCTACCCATGGCTAAATGAGTCCCTAATAGCCTCTCGAAAGAAATATTTGGTGACTAGTAAACATCAATCTACCCTTCTCAAATCTACATAAAGTTTTGTGTTTCTATCAATATTGAGCTTTATATTGCTACTAAAAGTTTGAATTAGCATAATTAGGTTGATTTTCTACTTTGAAGTTTTTCTCCCAAAAGTGTTGTTCAACCTTGTACCCATGTCCTCAGTCATATGGAAATCAATAAGATTCACCATTAAGTTGATTCACCTAAGGGTTGTTATTCAATTATTTGTTTGGATCTCATTTCCTAATAAAAATAGGAAGACAGATCCATCATAACCCTCTTTTCCTTCATTCCATATTGGTGAACCTATTTTTCTATGTTTCGTTTTGGTGAACTTGACTTTTGAGCATCATAAGTTTCTGATTTTGGAGTCCATTTCAACCCTAGATCCAGTATTTTCATTACTTTGCATTGCATTTCATTTATTTGAATTTCATTTAGGGTTTTTGCTTTCATTAGTTTTTATCTCATTTGGGGTTTTAAGATTTCATTTTTGCATGATCAATAACTTAAATTAGAAAATTGAATCAAATTTGTATTTCAAATTATGTATTTTTTCTTGTAACTTAACATAATTTCACACTTACATTTAGATTTGATTTTCTTGAAATATGAAACTATAACCACTTGTTTGAAACCAAATTTGAAAACATAAACACAAACTCAAAAGTCTGTAAATTAGTTTTTAAAAACCCTGAAGTAAGGCCCATTTTCCATTGGGTGAATGATTCCCTGATGAGGGATTTTTCTTCATTTCTAAGCATCAAAAACCTTCTTTCTACATTTTGTATTCTTACATTTAGTTTATTGTTTCAATTTCTAGAATTTATGTTTTATGAAATTGTTCACATTAAGGTTAGTTAGTCAAATTTAAGTGCATTTCATAATCAAAATTGTACTTTCAAGAAATATTTTTTATGATTTTTCATAGTATAATCAGTACACTATCTTTTTTAAAATCTAAAAAAATACCTTTTACATACTTGTATTGCACTTTGTCTTCTAGGGTGTTTGATTGCATTTTGCCTACTCTCCATTCTGGGTGCATCTTGGGTTTGTGAAACTTGTATGAGCTTCACAACTTGGTGTCCTATTTCCAATATTGTAGTGAGATGTAGTTCAAGACTCATGACTTCTCATGATGCATCACTTGCTATGGATCTTGGGTTTTCTAACTCTTTCACTCATAGTGTTGACACTAGTCAAGCAACTATGGACCATACCCTTGACATTTCATTTCCCATGACCTCCCTACCCACAACCAATGTGATTAGTGTTGAAATAATGGTTCCTAATCTCTTTCAAGAGAACATAGGAAGAATGCATGAAGAACTAGACAAATTACAAAAAAAATTGAGTTATGAATACATTGTCAATACTACCATTTATGTCATAGATAACATCAGGAGAATGATTGATAATGAACAAGGAATAGATATTTTTTGTATCCTAGAACACATCATTTATAAGCATGTCCCTACAATGACTAGTTGTGTTCAAGCTTTGGGGTATACTCAATGTCAAGGTGGAAATTCAATTCCTCCTTCCACAACCATGACCTCTATTCTGACATACACCAATCCAATTGTTACAACAACCATACAAACTACTAGCAATGTCAATACTTCCTTAGGTATTTCCACTGAGAATCACTTTAGCTTTGTGCATTTAAATTTCTCATAGCTCCTAACTGATCTCCCCTCACAAGCTTACAATTCACTTGTCCTCTAAACACATATACACCTCCACCTTATTCACCTCCATCTCACCACACAAACAATGATCCTATCCTTAACCAACTTTTGGAAAATGTTTCATCCCTCTAACAACAAATTTCTACATTGAATCAAACTCAAAATGGCCAACTGTCAGAATATTTCAAAAGAAACCCCTTATCCTTGGAGATATTGACAAGAAAAATACCACAAGGTATAGATATTCTTAGATTTGTAAAATATGGTGGGAAAGGAGATCCTATTACCCATGTTTCCTTATACATAGACTTATTTAGTGACTTTATTTTTTATGATAAACTCTTGACTAATCTCTTCCCTAGATCCTTGAAGGATACTACTTTGTAATGGTTTTTCTCTTTACCAAATAACTCAATACATTCATTTAATGAACTTATTGATGCCTTTCTCAATCACTTCCAAATACGTCCTAAGATGACCTTAGCTAATTTAATGAAATGCAAAGAAAAGAATTATTAAAATTTCATTGATTCATAGCATGATACCAAATTATTTACTCACAAATAAACACTAAGATTCCCAATCCTAACCTTCAAAGAATTTTTATTGCCAATTTTTAGAAAAAAATCCAAGCTAAGCTCGAGAAGTTGAAATTTATATCCCTCACACAATTGTGTACTTCCCTTTGTGAATACTAAAATTTGGTTAGTAGTCATGAAGTAAAAAATCCCTCTGGCCATCCTGAAAAATCCAAATCCACACATCAAACCAACTATCAACCATTCAAGAAATAACATAAGGTATTTGACAGCTTAATCCTTCTCAACCAACTCAACATGTTGACACTCAAGTGGCTGCTATAAAGATGAAAAATCCATATACATTTGGAGATCTAGGAATAAAAAATTTACTCATCTACCTAATACCCTTCATAACAACATGTTGCAGCTATTAAATAAGAAATAATTTCCTTACCTCCTATTAGAGCTTCTAATCCTACTAAAGCATTACCTCCAAAATATAGACAAAATGCCTTTTTCTATTATCACTAACAAAATGGATATGAAATAATTATGTGTCTCATTTTCCATCATCCTAATATTAGATTAATTCTGTCTAAAGTTAGTCTATCCATGTCTTTGCTCCATGAATTTCATCCTATCAGTTGTGCATAAATGCTTAAAGCTTCCATTTTGCAATGAAATCTTTACTATGCACCACAATGTCTTTAATCTTGTGACTTGCTATAGGAATTTTGCATTAGATTTATTTTCACCCAAACATATGGAACCTATTAGACCTTGTGAGGACTTAGTTTTCAAATCCTATAAAAAGTTTAAGGAAAAATACATAACAAAATTACCCCATAGCAATATACCCCAATTTTAAAATACTAATTACTATATGTCATACCTTTGTTGAAACCTTATTGAATCAAATATTTGTCTAACCTTGTATACCAAGCTCTAGGAGCTTGTGTCAATCCATTTAAATCCTTCTTTAATCTACAAACAATATCTAGTTTATTGGAAGCCTTGCAACATGAGCATGAAGTATGGATGGTTTGTGTTGGTTGTTCCTATGTTTTCATTGATGTCAACATGGTGATAACTATATGGGAAGACTGCTTGGTCTACCAAAAGTTGTTCTTTGTCAGTAATACCCTTTTGTGATGGATTGTTGTGTAGGTATTTGTACATAATTTACTGCAACATCTGATGTGAATCTAATCTCCTAACCATGTTTTCTTGGCTCATTCAATCAACTATATCCTTGATCTTGAGACATATTTTGTTGTGAGTAGAAATTTATCTCTGACAGAGTTTAACTCTATAAATACTATGGTTTTGTGTGTGGCATACTATGTTGGAGACTTCACATTCTACTAAGGTGAATATTCTTATGCTGAAGTTTTTATTAATGGTTTCTTTGTTAGTGGTATGATGGGAAATTAATATGCTCTCAGATCCAAAAGGTTTTTTCTTTGAGAATTAGTTGTTGGTTTGGAGAATTGTGGTTTAGTCATGGCTAACTTAACGTATGCAATATATTATGAAGACTATTGATTCTTTATGGATGTTAGCTAGCTTGGTATAATGCTTAAATAATATATAGTATCGACAAAGAAGGTTTTGATTATTTTTGTGTTCATGTAATTAGGCTGACCTAATTGATGATCAAGATATGCTTGTATATATATAAGGTATTTTGTGTATGTAGATGAGTAGTGGAAGACACACATGAGTAGTGAATGTGAAATGCAAAGAGGATTGAGGAGTGTGTGAAGATTTGAGCCTAATTGTGTTATTAACTAGGATCAGTGCAATTTTATTGAGTGATTACTATGTGAGGTAGTACTTCATATTCCAAGATTTAGTGGAACTAAACCCTACACTTTGAAGGTGCATTCTATCAGTTCAATCTTTTGGCAGTGAACCACTATCATTGTATCTTACCAGTGAGCCATGTTTTGTACTCAGGCTATGACCCTTTTAAGGAGAGTAAGTCTTGGTAGTAAGACCCATAATATTTTGTATCTGGATATTATATATTGTTAGTTAACCCTCACCATGGTTTTTCCCTTTTTGGGTTTTCCACATAAAAATCATGGAATTCTTGTGTATGGTTGTGCATTGACTTGTTTCCATTTTCTCTCTTGCTGATTCAGTCATAATTGTGATAGTGTTTAAATGGATTTTATAATGGTTTTATGGAATATTGATTCACCCCCTCTCTTAGTATTTTGGATGTTCAACAATTGGTATCAGAGCTTGGTTCCTCAGAGGAAGCCTTATAGGTTGAGGGAGGTCCTTGAGTTTGAGTACAAGAAATTTTCTCCCTCATAAGTGGTCTCTGTTGAATTTTCAAAAGAAATAGAAGATCTAAATGACAAGTTGATAAAAGAAAAAGAGTATATTGAAAAGATATAAAGTAAAAGTGTTGAAGCATGTGATCTATTGGTTGAAGGAGAATAAATTATCTCTAGCCTACTACAACAATTGGATGAGAATAAAAGAATTGAATAATGTTAGGAAATTTAAATTCAATGGAAGATGGATGAATTCTTAAAGCTAGAAGAAGCATAAATCTTGAGATCTAATTCGGAAAAGGAAATAAGCTTTGAAGAAAAATTTAAGATAAGCTCAATGATGCTTGATGAATTTATTACTTCTCAAATATTGGTGATGGATATGAGTGGTTTAGGGTTTGAGAAAGGTTAGAGTTCTAAAGTGAAGCAATATACTAGTAAGAAGACTTAGTACAAAGATAGAAAAATCAAGGATCTAAGAAGCAATATGAGAAAAAATCATACCAAGTGTTATAATGCTAAAAGATACTTATCTTTCAATGGTGTGTGTTATTCCTACAAGAAGTTTGGTCATAAAGGAAAAGACTGCAAAAGTAAAATGAATGATTCTTTATCTGGCAAGTGTTCTAAGAGAAAGAAGAATGGATATAAAATTGGTCCATTGAATCAAAATGAAAATGTGAAGAAGAATATTATTTTCTGTAAGTGCAGTAATCTGAAACATCTTGGTAGTATCAACAAAAGAAAGAAAAACATCTTTCTGATGAAGAAGAATGATCAAATCATTGATCTGAAAGAAGTAAGAAAAGAAATGAAAGGGATTTGGAGAAAGGAATCAAAATCATTAGTTTTATCTGTACCAACCTCCATTGTAGACAATCCATCAATTTATAAGAAAAATTAGTGGGTAAGGGGGAGAAATTAATTGAAAATCTAATGAACCCCCTGATCAGTACTTGGGTCATATCATGACAAAAGTATATTTAATATGGTAAGGAAATTAAGAAAGTTTTCAGTCACATGTGTGAACAATAAAATTTGAAAAAAAATTTAAGAATGAAAGCATACACAATCTTTGAGGAAATATACCTACAAGTTAAAGAATTTATTGCAAAATCATTTGGAATGGAAGGAATAAATTTAGATAATTTTAAGGGTTTACGTATCTTTGGAGAAGCATGCATAGGAAGTTTAGAAGGAAATTCAGTGTTTCAAGGTTTTAAGAAGAATTGAAGTGGATTTGAAGTGAGCTCTAGAAGCAAGGTATCTACATATTTATTGTTGGAATTTTTAGAGGTATTCCTATTTTCACAATCTTTCATTTTTACTATTATTGATAATTCAAAGGATGTGAATAGTGCAGAAAAAGTGTAAGTCAATTTGAGAAGATATTTGAAGGTTCTGTCAAAAGAGTTTGTTGGTTCATTTTCTCACATCCCTCCGAGAGTGTTTCCCATAAAAGATATCTATGCATTTTTTTTAATAAGATAGAATAAATGTCATAAGTTTAGTTGAGCATGGTTTGGGAAAGTGAATTGAAAGAAAGCCATGATGCCTGCAAAGTGTTAGTTGAGAAAAAGTTGGACATTTGGAGGAAAGTTCCCTTGTTTGAATTTGTGAAGAAGTACATTTGAATTGTGTTGAGCAAAATTCATGATGAATATTTATGGATTGATGAAGCATATTTGATTACTAGAGAAGCTCTTAGAGATCTAACTAGTTTTTTGTTCCTCTGTACCAGTTCCCAAAATGAAATATATGGATGAGAAAGAGATATTTGATGTTACTAGTATGAATCTTGAAGGGAAAGACATCGATTCAATATGGATTGTTGATCTGATAATATGATATTCTGCTATGGTCATCAATCATAAAGTTTGTATCATTAACAATGACCTTACAGTTTCTACTGCTACTATGCATATTGTTGTTGATATGGTTAAAAGAGGTATGGAATATGAATTGTGTTAATTAATTCATGTACAATTTTGAATAATTTAAGGGAATTCAAGAAGAATACATTTCGCTATAGAAATTTTGTCTATTTACTCTTTTAATTTTTAAAAGACTTGTCGGTAATAAGAAGGATAGAATTGTCAAATTCAGAGCCTATTGCCAATCAAATCAGGAACTTCATGATAAATATTGGTTGTTCAGATGCACAAGAGTCTTCCATTGCTACATTCTTTGGAACATTTTAGATGAGGATAAACAAAAGGTTTAGGATTCTAGTAAGTTTTATTGAAAGGTACTCTAGAAGCATAAATTTTCTTGTGTCTATAGATTTTTGTGACACATGAAAGTAGGTGAATCAAGGTTAGTTTGGATATACGAATTGAACTATGAAATGTCAGATACTGAAGTTGAAAATTATGCTAAAATTATTTTAGAAATCCCTACAAATCTTAGTGTAGAAGGAACCTCTAATAGCATGACCAGAATAGGGAAGAAAAGGATGAGTGTTGTTGAGCAAGAAGTTGCAGAAGAATGTAAGCTTGAACATGAGCATGAAAGAATACATATTTAGAGAGTTCTAGAATAATTGCAGAAGGTTATTCCTAGTGCTAATTTAGATTCATCTATTTTGGTTGTGGAGAATCTTCATGGCATGATTGATTCTTTAAAGGTTTACATCTTTGGACTTGAAGTATTTGCTAGAATCAGGTCTATTGAAGGAAATTTTGAAGATATCAAAGAGAAATGTAAAAATGCACACAGTTGAGTGATGAAGGAATTGGGGAGTGTACAAGGTTGTGAAGAAGAGGCAAAAAAACTACTTTATTTTTTCCTAGATTGGTCTGGTTGTACATCGGATATAAGAAATGAGATAATGATGAGGGAGTCCTATTGAACACTCAGGCAGATAGATATAGGTTGGAAAAATATAAAGATAATCAAAGGTGGTCCTACATTGTGTACCTTTAGGACTAATTCTTTTCTCCATAGGATCAGAGGACAATTGTTATAAGGAAGTTTTTCACACTCAGAGACATGATTAAACATAGACATAATTTTGTTTCTAATGCTCTTGGCTGTATTGGTGAGTTACCATAAATCAATCTTAGTCCCAATACTTTAGCAGTTGGAGTAGTCTTTAACTAAACTTTATCTATTTTACAAGACTCTTGTAAGTGGAAAAGTTTGATGGGAAGAGGGTAAAGCATCACGAAATGCTATCTTGGAGAGTCTCAGAGGTTTTTTTTCAGGTTAATTCAATCCTATGTTCATATCTTTTTGGCTACATTTTGATATATACATATATACCTGTGCTATAGAAAAATCATCCCTTGTCATTTTCATGGCCTTTTAGGTCTTGTTTAATGGTATTGGACTATTGTTGCTTTGATTTTATGTTGTATCATGGCTTTAACATGGTTATTTAGGTACTAAAACTCAAAGAATGATGTCTTGTGAAGGTTGTGTGAAGTGTTGTAAGACATTTCTACATTCTTCTAGACTCTATTTAATGTATTTCACCTAAAAACAACCTTTTCATTCATCAAAAATCCCTATTTTGAAGTGTTGTAAAGTCTTGTAACAAGATTTCATGCTCTTCTAGGCACATTTTCACTATTTACACCCTTCTCATGCTTTATTTGGTCTCTTTATGCCCTCATATGAGTTAATTAAGTGTATTTTTGCATATTATCCCAACAAAACAACATTAAATACAACATTTTTCCCGACATAAGAATGAGTCCCCCATGGCCCCAAATTCAAAATATTTCAAATTTCCTTTCGGGACTTTATTCAAAATCACTTGATGTCAGCCTATGATGACATATGAATGGATACTAAGGCACAATAATTGTATAAATAAGTGATTTTCACCTCATTTTAACCCCCATTCATCAAGTTCACTTATCCTCCTATTCACTTAAGCATTCAAGCATTCTACATCAACCATTCAAGAACTTTTCAAGCACTTTGAAATAGCCATTGACATTACTTCAAACTTGTATTATCAAGCGTTAGGTGAGTTGATGACACTTTCATATTATTTTATCTTTCTCTCTCATTACATATCTTTTGAAGATTTTAATCACCAAAAGGGGTTTGACCAAGGAAAACCCCTATTCACTAACCCCTAATCATTTTTCCCCTTTTACTTGTTTGTTTGCAACCCTTTGTTTGTAGATTTGTCAGTTTATTAGGTGTTGAAGAGTTATTTTCAAGTCAAATAGGTGCTTCAAGTCATCTTGAGTCAAAATCAAGCTTGGAGAGAGTTATTTGTCCGTTTTCTATTGATTTAACTCTGACAACCCAACAAGAAGACATCCTCAGATCTGGTGTTGGAAAGTTGTCTCCTAGTTTTTCAAAAAAATTGGGGAGGACTAATTAACCACCTATGGTGAATGAGTCCCACCTTAGGATTGGAAACTTTAGTTTTGTCATATTTTAGATCCTGACAGACAGAAATCAGCTCTCGATAGTTTTTCACTAGTAGGTGGATTGATTCTCCACCCTTGGTGAATGCGTCTCACTGTGAAAAACTAGTGAATTTCACCAGCATCTAGAATACTCTAGAAATATCACATTTCACCTAGGTGCACTTAGATACATCCCTATACTTTATGTTCTGCAAAATTTCTTCATTTTACATAGTTGTTTACATATCACAATGTGTTTTCAAACATAGTTGTAATTGCACTTTTGCTTTCATTTTTAGTTACCTAGTTTAATCTATTGAAATTAGTTAAATTCATTTACATAACATCACACACTTACTAATATGATTGATACATAAGAATTTTTGGCCCTATCTCTCTCCTTTTAGGTGAAAAACCCTAGAAGTGCAAGAGTAGTCCATAGGGTCCCAAATATCTATGTTTCATTTTGGTGAACCTAACTTTTAAAAACTTCAAGTTTTTGATTTAATTCACATATTGCATCTTAATTTCAATTTTAATTATCATTAAATTAAAACATTGATTTCTTATTGCATTCTAGGACTTTTCATTTTGCATTAGTGAAAATTTCATTTAGATTTCCTTTTTGCATTACATCCAATTGAAAAAGGTTAAAATATGCATTTTGCATCTAAAAATTGCATATTGTAGAGCATTTAAATCATCTTATAATTGCTTAAAAACATTAAAAAACTTCATACTGGGGCTCATTCACCACCCAAGGCGAATCAGTCCTTCTACACTTTTGAGACAATATTTTTGGCATTTTTTTGGCATTTGTTTGCATTTCTATTTTCTGCAGTTAGCTCTTTGTTACAGTTATCATATTTTCTATTATTTTCATTTTAGAGCTCTTAGATTAGCTTGAATTGGCCTTCACCCCTCCTTTTTGGTACTTGCAGTTGTGTTTGGTGCCCTGTTGATAATACTTTAGTGAGACAAAATTCTAGACTCATGGCATCCTGCAATAGCACTTTCATTGTGGACCTTGGGATCTCATGAGATCCTACTCCTAGTATGGAAAATGGTGCATTAGGCCCTAACAATACCACTTCCATACCTTCACCTTTCCATCCAATGAATTTTGACAACCAAACAAATTCCCTCTCGCAAGAAAAGGTCATTAATATTCATGAGGACTTTGCACATTTACAACAAGACTTGTCACTTGAAAACATTTCCACAACTGCCATACTTTCCATTGAGAATCTTCATCATTTGATTGAAAGTGATGAGGGCTTGTAAGTGATGAAGAAAATTGTTGAGATTTACAATAAAAATGCCTCTTCAAACCTCAAATCTGCAACCATTCTTGTAAACCAAGGAGCACCTCAAGTTCCTCCCCCTTCAACCATTGCTTCCATCCCAGCTTATACCAATCTGCAAGTCCATACAACTATGCATCAGGTTACTTCTTTCCCAATTTCCACTAGCATTCCTACTTCCTTTGTGGCATTGCAAGTCCCTTGTACCACTTTCACACCTCTTAGCATTCCTTTCACTTCCCCCAACATCACTTACACTCCATCACCATTTTCCCTTCCACCTCAAGTCACATACCCTAATCCTCTTCTTACACAACTTCTCACTATCGTTTAATCTATGAAACATCAACTTTCCAAAATTAGTCAAGGTCAACCTACTCCAACCACATATCATGTCCATAGTAGTCCATTATCCTTATAAATCTTACATACCCCAATGCCACAAGGGATAGAAATGCCTCAATTTGAGAAATATGGAGGAAAAGGAGATCATATCAACCATATTAGTGCTTATGCAACTTTGTGTAGTGACTTTGTCTTTGACCTTAAACTTTTAGCAAAAAAATTTCCACAGACCTTGAAAGACAGTGCCTTAGAATGGTTTTCCAACTTTCCCAATCATTCCATCCATTCATTTAATGAATTGGTGGATGCTTTCATTAGTAACTTTCTAGTTCACATGACACCTAAAAAGACAATGGCCGACCTTATGATATGTAGACAAAAAACAGATGAAAAAGTGATGGATTTCATCTCACATTACCAATCCTTATAAGTGCAAACTGATGTCAAAATTTTAGATGCACATCTACAGAAGATGTTTATCAAAAATTTACAAACCGACCTTCAGGACAAACTCACCATGATGAAATTCCCTTCATTCATGCATTTATGTACAACCTTATATGACTACCAAAATTCGGTTTCAAGTCATGATTCAAAGTACACTTCCAACCGAATTGACAAACTAGAAAAAACCAATCAAAACCAAAAAAAGACACAAAAATTCCACAAACATAATAGAGGATTTTTACAATTTAATCTACCTCCTCAACCTCAAATACAACCAACCCAATCTATTATGAATCAAGTGGTCATTGTTAGGGAAGTCGTGCCATATCATTATGGAGATTTGAATAGACATTTCACTCCTTTACTTGATACCCTCCATCACACAATGAACCAATTAATCCAAAAACACATGCTCTGTTTGCCACTTGTTCGACCACTTGATCCAAATCAGCCATTACCACCTACATTCAAACCTAATGCTTATTCTCACTTTCATCATCAAAATGGTCATGACACCAAACATTGTAAGCATCTTAAACATTTAGTTCAAAACCTCAATGATTTGGGTGAATTGACCATTGCATGTGTTAATGATCAAGGAAATAAGTCTATTGCACCTCCTAATCAGAATTTACAAATTTTCACCAATCCTATGCTGAAACATACTACCTCATTTGTCAAAGCTAGTGAACCTTCCAAGCCTGATGTAATGACTGTTGATACCAATAATGAACAACATGATACAACTCCTATTTTTACCCAAGCTATTCCTATGGATAACCTTGTAGCTATGATAGATGTTATCTCTCGTAAGGGCCAAACCACAAAATCACTTGATATTACTTTTTCTACTCAAGAAATACTCCAAAAGTTTCCTGATGGTCCTCTGTACATAGCTGGCCAAATCTATGATAATCCCACTAATGGGATATTAATAGATCCTTCTTGTGGTGTGAATGTGATCATAGAAGAGTTTTTGGTATTACATGAACTATATCAAGATGATTACAATAAACCCTTTGCATGGATTAAAACACATAATGGTTTTGCATGCCCTATGATTGGATTGATCATGCCACCATTACAAATAGGACCTAAACTTTGGAAGTGACATTTTCAATTATTCCACAATTTGACCAATTTCATTTGTGGCTAGGCCTCCCTTGGCTTCGCTCAATGAAAGTGGTCCCATCAGTTGTTCATAAGTTCTTGGAGTTTCCACATGAAAACAAGATCGTCGCCATACACCATAGTGGCTTTAATCCATTATCTTCCAAAGGTAACTTTTCCTTAGATGCCTTCTGGCCTGAACCCATAGAACGTATGATCCCTCTCAAGGACTTCTTTTTCATAGCCTATGAAAATTTTAAAGCCAAAAAGATAGTTGAATTGTCCCGTTAGAACTTGTCCCCGCCTACTTCTGCATCTCCTATCATAGATGAAACCATGCTTCAACTTGAGTCTAACATCGAGCAAACCATACAACCTCCTAAACAATCACCCCTTTAAATTTCCCTGCCATCGTTTAAATTACCAAGGGAATATGAAATAAACCCTACTTAGCCTCCTTACCTTAAACAAGTTTACAAAGCAAAAGAGAAAGTGGTTGATCCCTCTTCTTCGGCTTCTTCTGTTCTTCTCTCTTTAGAAGTAGAAAAACCTTAGATGAATCAATAAGTAGAAAAACATATGGTGACTCAATCCACTCTTACACCACAACAACTCCAAAATAGAAATAAACGGAACTGCAGTGCTAGGGAACAAAGGCATTGTTGTCATCTCCTTGCTTGTCAATCTCGTATAGAAGACAATAACGACAATCAACCTTTAAATTTGATAGAAGTAATAGATGACCACCCTCCATATCTTGACCCACCACAAGATAGTCCAGTACAAAATCATAGAAAATTGAACTAATCCAACAAACTCAGCTTTTAATACATCCATCTTTAGAAATCAACCTTCGTCCTCCTATCGTCATTAATCTTGATGATGATGGTGATGACGCTGCGGAAATTTCCAAAATCGATGAATAAGTGCATAATTATTTAAATTATTTATTTTCATCCACAATGAACTTAAATGATACATCCTCCCCACCAAGTGAAGAGCCTAGCATAACTCTTAGTTCAGTGCTTGCAATTATTCCTTTGGACAGTCAACCACCTGCACATTACACTGAACATGATTGGGAGGTATACAACTTATTAGATGGTTGACTTGCATTTTCCTAACTTTCCCTTTTTTTACTTTTTCCTTTTGCTTTCATGTGTGTATCATGTTCCTACATATCGTGTGTTTGATGTTCTCTCTCTTTGTACACTTCTTCTATTCATACCTATATTCTTCTATTCATTGTACATTATCTTTTTGTCTTTTTGTTTTTTGTTTTCCTTTTGGTGATGACACAAAGCATAGAGATTCCTTATGTATCTTCCATGTTGACCCAAAAGGTCCTTATAATTTCTCTTTTTGTTTTATGTTCTCCTTTTGGGGATGACGCAAAGCGTAGAGATGCCCTATGTCTCTTCCATGTTGACCCAAAAGTTCATTATCTTTTTCTCTCTTTTTTTTTATGTTGTCCTTTTTGGGATGACGCAAAGCATAGAGATGACCTATGACTCTTCTATGTTGACCAAAAAGGTCCTTATCTTTTTCTCTTTTTGTTTTGTGTTCTCCTTTTTGGGATGATGCAAAGCGTAGAGATGCCCTATGTCTCTTCCATGTTGACCCAAAAGGTCCTCATATTTTTCTCTTTTTTTTATGTTCTCCTTTGGGTATGGTGCAAAGCATAGAGATGCCCTATGTATCTTCCATGTTGACCCAAAAGGTCCTTTTCTTTTTCTTTTTCTATTTTGTGTTCTCCTATTGGGGATGACACAAAGCGTAGAGACGCCCTATGTCTCTTCCATGTTGACCCAAAAGGTCCTTATCTTTTTCTCCTTTTTTTTGTGTGTTATGCTTTTGGGGATGATGCAAAGCGTAGAGAAACCCTATGTCTTTTCCATGTTGATCCATAAGGTCCTTGTCTTTTTCCTTTTTTTTTTTATGTTTTCCTTTTGGGGATGATCTAAGGCATCGAGACCTAAATGTCTCGAGGTTGAATCCAAACTTTCGGTCTGTTTTCGATTTTTCTTCACTCTAGGTTTCCTTTTGGGGATGATGCAAAGCATTGAGACCACAATTTCTCTTCCATGTTGACTCAAAATGAACTTTATTTTTCCTTTTTTTCACTCTCTTTATGTCATTCTTCTAGTTCTATGTGCTTTGGGGAATGATGATAGTTCCAAGCTCCTTAATCAAAACATTGCAAAAATGAACATACTGACCCAAAATCCATAGATCCCTTATGTGTTTGGTGTATTTTCCTTTATGGGGGGTAACTCCCTTTCTTTGATTTTCATTATCCTTGACATGATGCAACCTAACTCCAAAACATATGACTTGGCATAGGGATTTCTAAGTTGGCTCTCGTGTCTTGTTTTCGTTTTTTCTTTTCCTTTTCTTCTCTACTTTAAAATAATTTATCATAGAATGATGTGTAGAAATTCCTTTAAAGTGGGGGGCATACATTACCACTAATTCATTTGCATTCTTGGTTCCTAGTGTAGCCTTTCCATTTGTGTGATGCGTTCGTCACTTTGTGGATAACATTGGGTGTGATTTCCTTCATAAGTGTGATCCATCGTAGCATATTCCATTCCTCTTGGTGGCTTGATGCGACGCACTATATCCCCTAAGTTGTGAATATACTATTCTTTGATTGGTCCTCTCTTGGAGACATTAGACATAATGCTCCCTAAGTGACTGACCTCGCATAAACTGAACAAGACTCCTTTGAACATCTTTTCACATTTTACATTTTACATTACATTTTTGCATTTTTACATTTTACATTCCTTTTTGCCACCTTGCATAATGCAGCTTGCATGACTGTGGTACCTTTC